>JXXA01010630.1:0-16468 GCA_000956255.1 Anopheles punctulatus | reverse complement strand
TATCCCGTCAAAGGCCTCCGGTAGTGGGATCACTTTTGAAGTGACTTACCTAGCCGGTGACTAACAAGCCAAACAACACGAGAAAAAAAACGCATCTAGCTAGCAAAAGGTAGGCGAAAAAAGTCATCCTCATCAGACAACCCGGTCACGTTCAATTCAACGCTTTGCAAATGGTCCACCAGCCGTCCCCGGTCGTCCGGGTCGTTGAGCTGTGCGCTCTTATCGCCGAAGAAACCTTACTTTTCCTGCTGCGCGGGGTGGAAAAAACGCGTTCTCGCTTTTCATCACTTTTATTGACATTCATCAGCATTAGACTCTTTCGCTCCGGTTGTGACCATTCAAAGAAAGCTCGTTTTCCCCGCGATATAGTGATGAACCGGAGCAGGTTCTGCTAAAACAAAAAAAAAGCAGACAATATTGTAATATTATGCTGCGTCTTGATCAAATATTGATGACATGCAAATCGCGACTCGGCACTTGAGCCACTCCGGGCAGCGAGACGTTCGTCTCCTTCTGTGCTCAAATAAACAATCCAGATGTGCATTCTCAACCGTGCTCGATAAAGCCAATCAGAATAATTCCAACGTGTCTCTGCTGCATGCAGCGCATCCTGAAGGTTGCTGTCCAGAACTCACCGCAGAAGCAATCAATTGTAATTTTCATGCTAATAAACTGTCTGCCTCGTGTGGCCAATTGAGAACGATGGCGAACTGATGGAGTGCATTTCGAATTCGGATAAATCAAAAATCCCAACTCGTGTTCCGCACCGGCACCGGAAGCAAATTATGATTCATTTCCAATGCCATTGTGTCGAAGTGTGACCGCTGGCGGAGTGTTGTGGATCACAGGGTTGCAAAATTTTCCATTGGCTGCCCACCGGAATCCCTGTTTGATCCATTAAAATCAGCTCAGTGTATTGAAAAACATGCAACCGACCTAACGAGCCCGCTCTTCAGATTCATTTCATTAATTATCATAATTGCCCTCAATAGCCCGGTGTTCTTGCTCCTTTTTAAAATCCTCATCCACCTATCTCTTCTGATCCTCACGAATACTCCTTGCCATACGGGAAAAGGTATCTGCAGTTCTCGTCCGTTCCGGGTTGTGATTTTATTTCATTTCTTTATCCACGGCCACTGCAGTGCTCTCTGCAACGTTTCGCCATTTTTTGTGTGTTCGGCAATGGCAACGCGAAGAACGACACGAATATGTTTGCACCCGTGGCAATTAAAACAAACTTTACACTGGTGGTAGTACGAGCGCCCACCTCCCGAAACTGTAGGATAAGTATAAAGAAATAGCTTCAGGGCCGCGGCAAGGACGCTGCTCGTTTATTCTGGTCAGCGAAACAAAACCCAAAGGATATCCTTTCGGGTACTTACCGTTAAATTTGTTTCTTCATTATCCCTCGGTGCATAATCCGTCCGCCGGGCACTTGCTAGCCTGCAAGCAGCCGCCGGAACACGCGCACTTGCTCAAATAACACCCGCTCACAACACCAAAAAAAAGCACACGCGAAACGCGATAAAACACGAACACTAACTGGGCACGAAACAACTTAGCTGTGAAAAAACACGCCTTTCTTGGACACTTTTTTCTTTTTGCTTTGCGACACTCAAACCGGGGACAGATTTTAGCACGCAAACGCGAGCACACACTTTTTCGCACCACCTTATTTCGTAAGCCTTATACCGAAAACAAGACGATCACTTTCACATCACACCGCCCCACTCCGCGGAACTAAGGGCGAACGAGCGAACGATTTTTGGCGAATTTTCAACAGCGTCGTCGTGTTACAACGCACAGAATAAACACCATGAACACCATCGGAGAGATCACATCTAGTAGGCGCCGTTACTAGCTGAACACACTTGGCTAAAATAAAACAACAAAAAATGCACGATTGTGAAAGAAAAGGTCTCCTTTAAGCTTCTCGCCCGGTGAGCCTTAAAACAAACGAAGAAAACGCAACAGAACCGAGGATTAAGCTTTACGTTTGGGATTTTCCGTAAACTGTCGCCTGATATGCTCTGCGTGCAGGAGGGGCTGCTTTAAGAAGCTTTCACTACCTATTATCGTATGAAAAGAAGCAAAAAATCACACAAACACACACATTGGATGTATCAGAAGCGATCGATTCGATTTTGCACATTCGAGTGCCGCCTTTAGACTTTTCTTTTTCGGTAAGCCCAAACACGGCCTAATGCGAGATGTGCAATAATTTTTCACTTTTCACTTTTACACTTTCGACGGATTTTCGCTTTCACTTTCATAAAATGCTTCTTGAAGGGAACATGATTCGATATCGGGGGACTACCACCCACTTTGCATTGGCTTTTTTAGGGGAATTTCTATCTGCTGCTAGCTTACACTGCTCCGCACTCGATTACAGGTTGCGGGGATGATGATGATGATGATGATGTGTGGCTATTTATTATATTTATTGCAACTTGCCCCACCAAAAACTAGAGCATTCCAACACTCTGTGCACATCTCTCTCGCTTTTTCTTTCATGAACTGGAGGAAAATGAAATGTGTATTGGCTTCCGTGACTAATAGAATACTTTTTTTCTGCCCCGTGCACTTGCAAGGAATCGCGTCCAATTCCTCTTTCCTGCGGCGCGCAGCCCATTTCTGCGGCGAGCCCCCTATATCACGCCTGATCCTTTTTATTGCCTTCAGTAGCAAAATTTATCTCACTTTCATGCTTTGGTGTCGAAATTCTTCGGGCCGAAGGGCCCAGGTCCTACCGCTCCAATTCTCTGCGACCATCCTCCTGCGCTCTGCAAAGAAACGAGAGAAGAAAATCAATGAGTGTACTGGGCAACCAAAATCCTTAAAATTAAGGTGATCAATTTTCTACCGAACGAAGCGAATGCGCTGGGGAGCTAGAGGTTTGAATAAAGTTTGCAACAAGTTTAAGAATTTTGTGTGATTTTTTCAATCACTTCCGGCGACCCGGAGGTTAGTGTTAAAAATTGAATGTAATTTCAGCACCATAAAGCACAAATGGGAACTTGATTTCATCAGCAAATCTTCAATTTTACCGTCAATTTCCCATCGCGGGACAAGTGAATCTTTTGAATGTCATATGAAAATCTCGCCGGCGGCTTAATTTGACAATAAATATAATCCTTCGCCACAGTTAGTCGCCATTTTACGAGCCCAATTAAAACCGAAACAAGCGCCACCGCACGGCAGCACTGCAGTCGCTCGCTGGTTCACACACAGCGGCTACGTGGTGGTTCGCAAGATTTTCATCCATAGTCCGGCGTCTTATCGCCCGTGCCATGCGCATACATCACGCCCTATATACCTTCAATTACCTTTAATTAAGCCATAAATTTACGTTCCTCGCACGTCGTTTGTACCGCAATTGTTTGTCGTTTTGCACGACCGCATGGTTCGGAGGGTCGGTGGTGCAGCAGTGCGATCTGAACAATCGGATACGAGCTCCCATGTACTTGAGCATGTATGGGGAATGATAGGAGATCAGCAACATAGCAACTAGCGTAACTCTTTTGCAATTCACCGTAGAAATTGTGAATATCGCACCTGGCATGATTAAATAAAGCTAAGCTCATTAACTAAACGTGTATCACTTCACAAATGAAAACGCAATCTCGTCGATCGTAGCACGTGGTTTTTGACAGCTAGATAGTTAGAGTGCGACAACACTAATACAGTAGAACAGTAGTGGACGGACAAAAACGTATTGACTCGCTCAGATGTGGGTGGGGGGCAATGTTAGAAACGACTGTCAAGTAATATAACAGTTCATAGGACACGTAGAGATCGTAGGATCGAACAGCGTTCTGACCCAAGAACATAAAAGCAAGCAGCATTCTTATTTTTTATTATATACAACGATTATAATCGTTGCGACAACATTTTTCCACTGTACTTTTGCTTTCAGGCTTCTAAACGATAAGGCTCCCGCGAGACTCTTTCGTATGGAAGGATGTGAAAACACTTTTAATTTCCATTACCTCGCCAGCAACGAATCTTTGTGCCGGTGTGAAAATGTCACCCTGCCCGGTGGTCCATTTATCACATTCGGTCACAATTTATTCCGCAAAGAAACAAACGAGGTTAGGATGAAAGCAATTTATCAACGACAAACGGTTGGTATTCTTCTCGGTCCTCCTGCTACTGCTTGGTTTACTTCTCTTCAAAACACTCCATTTTCCACCACCAACCCCCACCCACTGTGTATTCATTTTCATTACATTCTTTTACATTCACCTCACACAATGTGCTGTGTGAAAGATTTCATGCTCGCTCAGCGTGTTTCGACCCCGGAAAACCCGCGAAACAGGGAATCTTAAATTAGGGGAACCCTCTTCTTCCGGGTTCTTCTTCCACGTGCTGGCCCACTTTTGTGTATGCAGAATGTAAACTTTTCTTTAATTACATTATTTCGATTCATCTATTGTAAACATAATGACGATCGTTTGTTACACCCTACCCCCGACGCCTTTCATCGGCAATCCCTCAGCTGCATTCGAATAAAAGCACGAAGAAACAAGCCGCTTGTGTGGAAGGAATTTCGCCCAGTTCAGTGGGGAGTTAGAGGCCTGGTGTCGATACAATCGAAGGAAACACTTTGCCAAGTGCTCTCCCTGTTTTTACAACTTTTCGCTTCCTTCCCATGCACAATGCGCCAGCACCGTCGATAGTCGCTCGCCCGGGGCTACATGAATATTTTACTGCCCTGGGCCCTACTAGAGCCTACTTGAGCGCCGAACGGGGCGGTCGAATCAATTCAGGTGCATTCAATTCCTCACGCTGGCAACGACTTCGGCTTCGGTCGCCATGGAGATGATTTTACGCTTTCCTAGCTCATTGACTGGCCGCGCCGCACAAAATGAGAATAACAAATTAAACAACCGAATCGAAATTGCATTCAAACGCGCGATGCAAATGAAGGAAAATGGCGGAAAAACGCGTATGGTTGCATACGTTGGATCGATTTTTCCGGTAAACAATTTCGTTTCCCATTCGATCGCACCACGGGTCTTGTTGAACCTATCCAAGCTGCATGACGACAACACGAGCGTGAGCGTGCAGCCATCGGTTCGCAAAAATAGAAGTAACACCCGTACAGACGCGTGTTTTTTTACGATTCTGCATTCCACCCCGGGTGACTCATTACACCTGGCACGGGGAAAACCCCGTGATTCGAATGTGATTAGGAAGGTGTGAGATGCTGAGAGCGATTTTCTGTCGCTCATCTTCTCCTCTTCTCATCAAGCAAAAAAAAACCTCCCGAGTAACCATATCGGATGAGCAGTTCGGAGAGAACTCGGGATGAACAGGACTTCGTATTTCTCGCAGCTCATGCAATCATGCATATATGTTTTCCATGCCATGCAACAACAACAATAAAACTGCTCCCATTTGAATTCGAGGCATAGTTGCGGTTCTCTTGGCTGTTGGAAACGAATTTTGATGACTCTTTTGCAGCTGTAGTTTCAATATTCTATTTTGTGGCTGTTTCGAATGGAAATCGAACGAAATTTGCATATCGATGAAGGGGTTGAATAAAAACTATGGGAAATTTTCAAATGGAACACAGCAACAAAATCATTTGCAACACACGTTTAATTGTTGTGACTTATTTTAATTTTACATGCATAGATATCTGACCATTTTAAAACAAACAATTTCTCACCTCAAACCATCATGGACAGCTCATTTTCCATCATCCACACATCGTATCGTAATGTGTATACTGAATCGCAGATCCATTCTCGCACACCCCGCTGTCTGGATCAATTAAAACCAATTTACGAAAAACACACAAACCCAATCCATCCAAAATCCAAACACGTGATGGTGAAATTCCAGGGGCATTATTTAATAACGCATAAAACACACAGCCGGACGCATGTGCACGCATACGGCAAGAGATGCATTCCGCAGCTGCACTCCACGCGGTCGCAATTCTTCCGGTTGAAGCATGAGACAAACAACACAAAAACCGTACAAACATGCGTTTCACCACGAGAAAAACCACGCACGGCGTGTACAGGTGCGTGAAAATGATGGATGAAGGCTGCTGCTGAGGCCGGAAAACGCTCAATATCCTCTTCATCAACACCATCGTCATCAACGCAGTCACGGGGAGGGACGGGTGGGCGCGAACTGGCGCCATATGGAATATGCACTGTTGCGTAAATTAAAACTGTCGGCCACTTGCGCTTGTTGCCGCCGGCCAACGTCGGTTCGGTCCAGCGTCGATCGTGGTGTGGGTGGTTTTCCCTTTTCTATACAGTCGGTGAAGCAGTTAATGTACAACGCACCATACCATGATGCAAGGATGGCACTCAATCGTATCGGGAACGGCTCGTCCCTTTCAACGGGACCGTCACATATTCGTCTTTCCAGCAGCGTGGACAGAACGGTGTCGATTAGTCATGAAAAAATGGTATCAAAATTAAAGAGGTCCGCTGCCATTGCTTTGAAATTATGTCCGAGCCAGAAAGTCGGAGAAAAAACGGAATGCGATCTGGGTAATTGAAAAAAAGGAACACGCGAAAACAATAATCACTTAATCAACGTGGATCCGGATCGTAATTGAATGGCGAACGTCAGGCGGGTGGTAATTAACAATTAATGGTGACAGTTGGCAGTGAGCGTGTTTCCTTCCTTTCATGGAAAACAGCCCGTTTGGGCAAGCCAAGGATTGAGAGTTGAACGAAAACGTGCTGTTCGTGTCGAATGCAGCGTTATTGGTCGTTTTCTCGATTTGGAAATTGATTTCATGTTTGTCCAAAACATACTTTTCACACGTTGAGTACCAAATTTTTAACTCACCTTTTACAATTTCTCTGGGTAAAATTTGGTTGGACATAATCGTTTTTATTCCCTTCAATTTTCGATTGCTAAGACAATTTTGTGAATGGCTAATTTTTTTTAAGTTTACAACATTAGGCATTTACAAGAGCTAAAGAGAGCGACTAGGGAATAAACCAACCACCTCAAAGTATAAAAATCCAAAAATAAATGTTTCTATTGCTTTAACGCGCCCGTAATCACAAAAAAAAACACATATTTAAGAAACTAATAGGCAACATTTTCACCTTAACCAATTAAACTCCCATCGGGCAATGGATCCAGGCTCATTCGACCCATCGTTAACGATCACTACGCTCACCCTAATCACTGTCCTCAATGGACGATTGAGTTGCTGCCAAAATTGCTAACCAAAATCACCACCAGACACTAATCCAGCAGCCGGAACAAAAGTCAATCGTCTCCGTACAATTTCATCCGGCGACACTCATCCGGCTAGTTCCTTCTTAATAACCTAAACGGAAACCAGCAAAAAAACAGAAGCAAAGGGAACGCGACAAAATTGCTTCAAACGTGTCTTACTTGTTTCATTTTTCAATTACCCTTTCACCCCCGAAAGTAATCGAAACGGACGACGGCATTGAAGACAAAACGAGATGTACCACACAAATAAAAAAAAAAAACACCCCGCATCCTCAGCTGGCACAGACCGGTGTCTGTGGATGAACCGTTTTCGGTTTCCCATAGCAACCCGCACCGGCGTGCTGTGGAATGTGCCTTTGATTGCCATTATAAGCGCCATTATCCTCCACGAGGACAGTACTCCACAAGCATTAAAGCTCGGAAACGAACAACGAAGAGCGAAAAAAGGAATTAGACTTCATGGGTAACGACATTACGACGAAAATGCCAAACCTTGCCAAAACCAAACTCTCAGGCCGAAGCTCGAAGGGCACCGGGAAACCCGATTTCCATTTTCACTTTCCACCCATGTGGCGTGCGGCCAACCCAACTAGCATTACGACGGTGAGAGCGCATCGCAGCGAAAGTGATCAACATTCTCGGTTCCGCATTGGCGCATTTTTATCATCCTGGGGACGCGCGCGTTTGCTCCAAGGAGCGGTGAGTGAGAATTATGACGTTCGGGGCGAACTTTACTCGAACTTTTGTGTCTCTCGATTTGAATGCTTCTCCACTCACCTGGAACCCGAAGGTTTAAGCTGTCTAGATTTTCAGAAGCTAGGTTTTCATAAATTTTCCGATGACAAAAAAAAAACAACCACACACAAAAAGAATACATAAGAAACATCACAAGAACCCAACCTTGCCCGCCCTGACTCTGGGCTCTGGGCTCGCTGGTCATGAAGTTCAAATCCACTTACTGCGAACGAAGTAAGAGCAGCAGCCGATTCGCAAAAAAAATCATATTACTTTAAATAAAATTTAATGGTGGATGTAATTTTGGAGACTACACTCTCCAACCCACCCTCCCTGCCACCCGGATGGGATGAATGGTCGCTCTGGTAGGGCCATCCATTTCGTTCGTTTCCGCTGCGGCAAAACCATTTAAACGCGCGTGTTAACAATTTTCGTATACGCGGTACCTTTACCACGCTTTTTCGCCACTGCTTGGAGATGAGATTTTGTGTGCCAGACAACGTTGGACACACCGTTCGACCGTTCTTATGAGGAGAAGGTTTTGAAAAATGTGGGGTCGGATAAAAAATATGAGATCGGATTATCTTCCCAGCACCGAGAGAGAGATTCCCCTCAAATGCTTCTGATAATAAAGACATAATGTAATAACAATATTTAAAGTGACTTTCAGATTTTTCTGTCCACCGCGTAAGGGGAATCACAGCGTGTCACGTATCAAGCGATCTGAAAATGCGACCACTTGTGGTTTCGGGTTCGGAAAACCCTCCCACAACATTTCGCTGACATCGTTTCCAATGCAGTTGTTGCCGTAAAACAGCCCAGGAGGGTCGGTCAACCGGATTATCGTTTGCATCAATCGACTGTTCGGTTTGGGTGTAGAGAGTTTGTCACGATGTTGATTAAAAATGAATCTTTTCGATTTCATTCCCTTGGCAAGGGGGGAAAAGAATGGGGAAGAGCGAACTAAACGCCTTCAAAAGATGGATAGATATAATACTATTGTATAGAAACTCCAATATTACTGATACTAAGGATAAAAAACTCTCTGGAGATAATCTTTCATGATGATTCAGAAAACGAGAGACATCCAGGTGACTTTACACAAATTTAGCGAATAGTTAATTATTTACTGATCCTTTCTGAAAGCGTGACTTACCACGTTCATTTTCTTCTTTCTTCGCACACGTATTCCTTACTAGTCCAAACTGTAGGTTTCGATTGAAGTTGAAACGATGACTAAAGCGTTTATATCCTTTGTGATTGTGCTCGGCTATGATAAATCCTCCATCTTCAACCACGATTGAAAGCACGAAAACCAGGCTAACCTTATTGGGGCGCACTATAAGCATATTGAGGATGGTTTTTGCCAGCTGACCACCGAATACTGACATCCTGCCAGCTGCACATCTTCAGCCAAACGCGTGATAAATCGCCTTCACTTGCTTCGCTCCATTTTCTCGTAACAAAACCGATCATGTATTTCACTGCAGCAGCAAATTAGACGTCACGCAAAGCCCACCAAGCCCACGCAAACGTTTGAACACGATTGCATCGGAGAGTGAGATTTCCGATGCCGTTTTTTTTAAGGTAATCCGAAGCTCACACACTCGCACTGTTGCTGCGGTACAGCATGCAGGAACAAACAGAAGGCCGCTGCGTACGAACATACGATCGATGATTAATGGAACAAACAGGACGCCCTATCGTATCACCGGGAACTCGAGCCCATTGCGGGTCGGGTGATCGGATCGGCATACTTCTACACCACCGGACCTCTGCAGCCTCCAAAATCAAGCTTCAACCTCAACACACGCACACATCCGCACAGACACGCAAAAGGTAAAACTGTAATCCTCTTCGCCGGAACACCGTCCAAATTCGTCGAACGACGACGAAGGACACATTACCCACACAAGGCACGTCCTACAGCGCGATGCACTTCCCGAACGGGGTAGAATCACGTACGTGAAATGTTCGCAAATCCTGTACCGGAAAAAGCGTAGCGCACCGACAGGCTCCACACCGGACGACGTTCGGAAAAGGACTACACATTCGTGGCGGAAAAGCGTTCCTGCCGATTCGTTGAATCGGAATGTTGTTTACGTGCGACCCCCGGGAGGGGGAAAATTCCTACCACACGAGAGAGCGCCATCACGAGAGAGGAAAATGAGTTCCCGCGTGAGAGAATTTACGCGTGTAAACAGAGAGTGAGTGCCGGAAAACTAAAGCAGAGGGAAACACGCGTGCGAACCGGCCGGTTTTTGGTTCCCTTCTTTTTTTTTGTGGAAATTTGACACCCAAAACTGCGGGTGTGTTTCACGAATTCACAGAATGACGCGCACGTGTTTGCGTGTGTGTGCGTGTGATGGTGTTTGAGAAATCCTTCGTTTTGTGTCAGTTCCGGCGTGGGGAATTTCGCTGTGTGGCGCTATGTTTGTGCAGCGTCGTGGCTCAGGGCGTGATTGTTGAACCGGATGTGTGCTAATCATACAAAGGACCGGGCCAAAACCAACAAAGCACGCGGGCCTTTAAAAGTGCTGAAATTGGGAGAATGTTACATTAGACATGGACTGAGTTCAGGGCTGACTTTCGCTAGCCGTTATTTTAAGATATTTTCTTCCGTTTGGACTATTCAGCAATTAATTTAGAAAAAGTTTCAGTTTATTAAACTGCCAAAAAAGCATTTAAAATCAATGTTTAAATTCAATTAATTATTTAATATCTTTAAACACAAAGCCATGACTGGACAATTCCGCCACAATTCCAAAGTTTTCAATTAGGTGTTGATTTTTGGATCGAGTTAGGTCAATAGATTCTCAAAGGACTTCATGCCTAATCTAAGGACGCAAAAAGTATTCCCAACCATCCCAAATGGATACATTTAGGTCCATTCCGGCTGATAGCGGCCAAAGATCATTTCCGCAAACGATATCTTACACAAACCCAAACCTCACTTACGGTCTTTGGCAAACGAAAAGGTGAGCTAAGGTTCGTCTTTCCGGTCCCTTACACCTCCACTGTATGGATTTCATCCCAATACCGTAGGCTTTATCAAACACAACCGTTCCCCTTTTTTCGACGGGGATAATACCACACCTTCCCAAAACTCTGCGCAACCTTCCAAATGAACACTTTCTCCGGCTCCATGTTGCCATGTTTTCTTATGGTCGGAGAAAGTCATTAGGTTCTCCCTTCCGTCGGAGAGATGAGAAATGTAACTTCCCTTCCCATCCCGTATCGAAGCGGGTCCTTCCCTTGCATTCCCCAGCGAGGGGCGAGAAAAGTAAGGTGACAGGAGAATTCCACATGGGAGTAATAAAAAGCGCGCCTCACAGGTGCCGGTGTGTTTATAATTTTCCCCTCTTCCTGTTGCGGTTTGCCAAAAAAGCGGCACTCCTTGTCGAATCCGCATACCGAAGATGTCAATGTCACACAAATATGCACTCATTTGCGGGTCGAAACCTGTCGATTGCATGCCGAACAGCCCACCCTCGCGCATTCGGCCACCCTCCGTTTCGGCACGTGTCACGGGAATTGGGGTGAATAGTTTTGACCGTGCTTCGAAGACACCACCGGCCACAAAAACAGAATTAGATGTGATGAGATTAGAATGGTGTGGGGTGGGGGTGGCTGTGAGTGTATTAAAAATTACCCTTATGCAGACAAATTGGTGGGGTTTGATGGGCGGAAAATATCAACACTCAATGTCTGACCGTAAGGCTGCGGATCGAGATAGAGAATCCGATGGCCGATGTTCCGTAAAGGGCGAGATAAAGTCCTTATAAAGGACGTGTTTATCTATATCTTCTATTGCTTTCAAATTGCTTGTAGTGATGGTGAAGCAGACAAACAGATCGTGCAACCCTCCAGTCTTTACCTACATCACAATCTGCTGTCAAGTTCATCCATGACTTCCTGACGCCCTTCTCCTCCAACACTTATGCGGAATACTGAAAGCCACGTAACAGATTCGCTTGACATTTGACTAAGGCGGAACACCATCCTCAATCAATTGGAATCCAGAACACTCCGGAGAGTTCTGCAGTCCCCTCGCTGAGTCATTAGTCACTCCCCTGCCCCATGCGTATACTGCCAGCAGGATGATACCGGATCATTTATCTCACGGGGTAAATCACAATTGACAACACAATTACCGCCGTTCTTTTTCACCCACCGAGCGAGATTTGCAATTAAGGGATAAGCAATTGCATGCGAAAGAGTTTTCACTTGAGGCGAGTCATGGATGAGTTCGATAGCAAATTGAATCCATAATCGCATCAGATAGCAGTCGATGCATCAACGAAAAACAAAGACAACTCTCAGAGGAGCGTTCACATCACTGGAGTATCATCTGTACTTATAGGAGCCGAATTGTACGGGAATCACCGTTTCCAAATGACTTCAGAGTTCAGAGTTATATGAATTTTTCAAATTCGCTAGGAAGTCCTTGCTCAAGCTACCCCTCAAGCTGCTGCTCGCATTACTCCGAAACGTTCTTATATCCGTACTGAAAACAGTTGTACATTTTTCAGTGGAATTGATTTTTCCACCTATTTCACCCTACTTACCTGTGCCGCTCAAAAGACTTCCAACACCGAAAATCCCTTACGCAAAGTGCTGTTTTTTTTTGTTCATGCTGTCCTAACTTCGAAAACCTCCACAAACGAGAGGGGATATTCCATCGAGGGCAATAAACCGTCCGTACTTCCGTGTTGTGGGATTTCATTCTTTCTCCTCCGGACGCACGGGTAAGGAATCATCTTCCTTCGACCGCACAGACGCACACGACACGTTCGTGCAGATCTTTGCTTCGGTTTTAATGTATTATCACATTTAACGCGCACGATGTTACGTTTCGGCTTCATGCATGCACGTGCAACTTGTACCCATTTTCTGTCTGTTTTGTGCCACCATCGCCGTATCGCCCTAAACCTATATGCTCTCTCGGTCGCTCTTTCTTGGATAAAACTCTTATCATGCTAAAATATGTACTTTGTACGCTATTTACACTGCCAGCATTGCTTCGTCCACCGCTAGTTGATTGATCGTTGCATACGACTAACGCAAACTATCCTTTCCTTACCGTCTTGATAAACGCCCTACACTTTGCTTTGTGCTCTCTTACACACTACAGGAACAATACATTCACTGATAAGGAAGAGTAGAGAAAAGGAAAAAAATCCTCAAACGGTTACCGGGTTTATTCGAAAACAAAAAACCGCATCTGCCAAATGCTGCTGCGATTTTTCTATTGTGCGTGCGTGATGCGTTTGTCCCTAACAACGAAACAGACGACCGTGGGGATGGAAGAGACTAAATGTAACTGAAAAGCTGTTACAAATCGCTACTACTAAGCTCTTTCTGTTCTGCAGGAGGGGTCTTGGGTTTTGAGGTGATGCGGTGATGAGTTCTGCTGTTTGCTGCATGATCAATGCGTCTACTTCTAATGAAGATCCGGACATCCTGTTGTCCTCAGCGCGGCTTTCTGACTACTAATACCCTTTCTAATGCACTTCACTTATGTTATTAATCGATAGCGACTCCTCCGACAGTAGTTCGTACTCGCGCTGCATCATCTTCTGCACCCGTTCCATCAGCGCTGGAATGTCGTCCTTAGTCAATCCCGCGCACGGTACTTCGGGAAGAATTTTTATGATGTTTTGTCCTACAAAGAAAAGAGCATTCGGAAGGCAACACCTTCGATTGAGCACACGTTGGCGACCAACAAACGAGCTAGAGCACCTACCACGATTGAAGATCTTAGCTTTCGACTTCAAGAAATGGTACTTCGAAATGACCACCGGTTGAATGAAGGCCTGCGATTCGACGGCAACATGGAACGAGCCCTTCTTGAACGGTAGCAGCTTGTCCCCGTTGCCTCGCGTTCCCTCCGGGAAGAAGAGCAGCTTCGCCTGCACGGAAAGGTGTATGTCGATTGGTGGACGATAATGCATTATGCAGGACGTGGGCTTGCGCTTCGGGATTTACCCTTTCCCGAGACCCTTTCGCTTACCTGCTTCTCGTTGATGGCCTTCGCCTCCTTGTTGATGACATTTCTCGCTGAATCACGGTTCTGGCGATCGATAAACAGGGTGCCCCAGAGCCAGCAGGCAGCACCGAACGGGAACATGTACAGTACCTCCTTCTTCGCAACGACCGTCGATCGGCCCATGATGGGCCACAGCTCAGCCAGAACTAAAAGCAATATTTAAAAACGAATGTTGTAGCTCGCGTCTGCTGAAATGAGTCTCAGGCGGACAGGTGCGCATTACCAATCAAGTCCAGGGCGCTTTGGTGGTTCATCAGCACGACACCACCGTGATTGCGTTGAATGTTTTCCTTGCCGCGGACGGTGAACGATGCGCCGAGCATCTTGCCAAAACCTACGCATAAGTACGCTGGGATTCTGAAACGGGCGAGGAAGATGATTTCAGTGAGTGTGAGAATAGTGTTTTAAATAGCATATATAGAATAGCAAGACAATACAGTGACTCTATTCCTCCAAAGCAAACTGTTATACCCCGTACGCGAACTGTTATACTCGCTCCTATTCGCGACCCCCTCGAAACGCCCTCACATTCCTGTTGCTCCGCAGTTGAACCACCTGTGCGCCTATCAATCATTCGGTCACCGTCGTATTTTTCTAACCTCTCGCAGCAATTTACTTCATTACCTTAATCCACCACGTGAAAAGGCCACTGCTGCTCGCTCGCAAAGCCGGAGCAACGGAATCGGAACCCCCACCGGAGGTCCTACATGCATAATTAACTTAATCGTCTGTTCGAAAAAAAGGGGTTTCCTAGTTGTGATAGAAACCCCACCACACCGGGGAGTCAGTATTCCCAGCACAAACACAACCCACGCACTGTTTGTAAAAAGGGTATGCAAAATACAACAACAAAAACACACACACAAAAGCATAAGAAGAGTTCCCGAAACTGTAACGTCATCCATCGCTCCCTGGGTGAAACAAATTCCACCGGTAATGGTGGAAAAGTGTGGCTCACCCAACGCCCAAAAAGGACCCAACGACAGATGGCACTTTCGGTTACTTACAGCGCGTTCCGGTAGTCTCGCGGTCGGAGCAACATCAACGGCACGGGTCCGACGGCACACACCACCGAGAAGGCGATAAAGCAGAAGAATTTGAAGTAATAGCGCGCCGTCGACGACAGCGTGATGATGAAGAACGCCATGAAGGCCAATCCGAGCAGCTCACCGTTCGATGTGGTCATCTGTGAGTGTGGTAGAGGAAAGCACGTATTAGTTAATGAACTACATCAATTAGCTCCCAGGGCGAAAGGAAGGGCGAAGGGCGGATGTTCTGAAGGGCAAACTCTCTGTACGCTCTCTGGCCTCACGCTCATCAGCCGTCGTCCATAATCAATTACGTCGAAGCCGTCAACTTCACGCGCGAACCTGTCTCACTGCTAATTACACTTACAGACAACGGTCATACTGCATGCAGAACAAACGAGATCTTAACACACCGTCATCGCACGTTCGGTCACAAACAAAAAACTGCTCCCAACTCAACGCACATCTCGGATAGATGTGATGATTGCGGAGCCGGAATCACAATCGACCACGCGGTCCGAAGGTGATACCGGCGTACCATACTACGGCCATTCGACGTTGATTAGAAAGTGCGTTTCTTATCGCGCTCCCAGCCGAAGCTGAAGTCGGTTGAACAGGTGTGAACGAACAGGTTGATACGCAATCAATCCGGTCGCCGAAAAAAAAGCAGAGAGCATTTTGATAAACACTTGGCACCCGAGTTTACCAGAGAATTGATTCATGTCTGGTAGTGCTGGGGTGCGTCGCAGTTTGCCTGGAGGTTCTTCACCCATTTGAATTCCATTTTGCACGCTATAAATGAAGCGACAATGCAACACTCACGTTCTGTAGCTACTTTCACACAACAGCTCAATCAACCACCGATTCCACCAGAATGGTTCCACTTAATGGTTCCACAAACCTTTCGGCAGCACCTCTAACTTGGACCCTAACTTCCACACGTGACAACTCGGCACACAAATGGCATAATGCGCATCTCAAAGTGGATGAACCAGCGACCATGGGCCACAGCAGCGTCTCTAATCAGATTAATCCGATACAAAGGTAATTTCGCCAACGAGACCCACCGGGTCGCTGTAATCGCCGGCGAGAAAAGACCACAACCGCCGCCGCAAGTGGCGAAGAAAGGCGGTCGGCGATAAATTTCGCTACAGGAAAGATAAAATTTGATTTCTCCACGACTTCAAAAGCCGACGAGCCTACCTAAGGCATGCCGACGAGCCTGGAACCTGATAAGGTTAATCCTTGCTATTTCCCAACCCTCCAATGCGCTTGTGCACGCAATGGAGACACATTCCACTGATTCGTCCAGTCCTGCGTATTTAAATCTTGCAAAAGGGCACCAGTGGGTGCGTGTCTGGACACTACTAAGCCCGTACCATTATCGCGGTGAAACTGGTTTTTCCCATCGAAATATCTCCGAAATGGATGTCGA
>JXXA01010629.1:0-30038 GCA_000956255.1 Anopheles punctulatus | reverse complement strand
AGGGGGTGATCGAATCACAATTTCACCTAATTTCAATCTGCCACCATCACGCGTCACGTGAGCATTCGTGCGTGCGGGTTTGCCCGATCTGGCCACGGTACGCTCCAAACAAACAAACAAAATCAACACCCTTGGTTCCCTTCTCTGTCGAGGGTAGTCTGGTAGGCAAAGCGAGAAAGAGAGATGCTATTTCCATTTCTCGCGAGACTTGCGTGACGCGAGGAAAAGGGATTTTGCTGTCATTTGCGAGAGAGAAAAATGTCAAGATTTTTTTTTCTCCTTTGTATAGGGATATAGCGAAAAGCATCTGCCAAAATCAGTATGCTTACTGAAAAATTTACACCTCCACCATATATACCCACACTCCCCGCTTCGGGATGCTGTCAATCTGAGGTTGGATGTTAAGGCACAATGATGATTTTTTCCCACTACTGGCTGCGAAGATGAAAAGAAATTGTGTTTGTTTGTTCCCTTCCGTTCTTTGACTCCGCTAACGTGTTTTTTCTTATCGTGCTTAATGATGCCAATTTAAAGACGATCAATACATTCGGTAGTGATAATCATTCTTTTGGAACACTTTGAGTTTTGTCTTGAGCCGAAAGGAATTATATTTTATGAGCAATTTTGGTAGTTTCTTGTATCTTGTTAATGTTAATGTCCTTTTAATGTCGAATTAAATTTTCAATTGGATTTTCAATTCGATTGCTGATCAACAATTAAAAAATAAATAAAACAGATAAAAATATCCGTTGTACTTTGCCTTGGAATTCCCAAACTAAAAGAACCATATCTACTTAGGTTGTAGCTTTTCCAGCTAAGCTGTCCCATGACAAAGCAACCGAATCGGATAAACTCGATCAACTCGAAAATGGTGTCCATTCGCACTTCATTCGCCCATGGCAAAGGTGTTTGATGATCATGCAATATTTCTCACTTTCTTAAGCACATGCTATGGCAAATTATGCTCAAATAACATGGACTCGCCGTGTGAAATATTCACCCTCCAAAGTTGCCGCCTTTACTCGATAAGCATGTCTGTTACCGAACCCCTAAAATACTTGCCCGTTTAGCAAAACTTCCAAATACTTCATGCCGAACCGAAACTTCCAGCAGACAGCGTTCTAGCCCGTGCCAAAGAAATGGAGCGAAATACGGAGCGGACAAGACAAGACAAACATAAAACTTCCCGTCTTACACGCTACAACAATTTTCGCCGAAGAAATTTATCAAAATATCCTCTGCCCGACCGGGATATATCATTCGCACTGGGATTGTATTTCAATTTACGCCAACACCAGCATCAACGCTGCTCCACTTTACATGCTCCTTGTTTTTTTTTGTGGCTCCTGACACGCGGCGGATAGAAGAAAAACAAAGTAAAAAAAAGTCAACAAACATCCTAAAGACATCCACCGCACCAGGAGCTGGTGTTTTCTAAGCTCTAATCCTCGCAATGGTCCCGTCGTGCTTCGCTCGCCGGTGTGAACGAAAACGAAAAACCTTAAAGCAAGTGTAAAGGTACGGTTAAAATCGTTTGAATATTTAAAAAGCATTACAACTTTTTCTCCCGTGCACACGGGCGAAGCAGCTTCGATCGTTTGAAGTTTCACGCAGATCATACCGCCACCGGCAAGGGGTGCCATGGGCGGGCACACGAGCCACCAGAAGCTCAAAGGTATTGTTGTGCACGCTATTTCTACCCATACAAACACACCTGCCAAACGCCGCATCAGCGAAACAAACGAAGACATAAAAAGACTATTCGAAGCACCGGGAAACAGCAAAACATCTTGGATGAGGGAAAATCCGTGAGCACGGTATCGTTTCGCCAGCACGGTTGGAGCATGGTGGAGAAGAAATCCTTGTTTTTCGCCTACTTTTGCACTTCCTGCACTGTTCAATCAAACCGTAGGGCTCATCCTGTTCCGCACAGGGCAACCGCCATCGCCATTTGCTGCTAAGAAATTGCTCTACACGTGATTACCATAATATTAGAAAATGTTTTTTTCCGTGCTTCGCGGGCTTACAACGCCGTCCGCGAAATTGCCACCGACACCCGGGAAAGCCGTCAACAAACAAGCCGAGGAGAGAGTGTGTATGTGTGTGTGTGTTTGTGTATGCTTTTGTTGGTTTTTCCGGTGTCGCGGTGCCCCACGGGAGGGCCGTGCCGTAATCGGGCACAACAAAAAATAAAAACCGGGCGTTGGTGAAGTGTTATTAAAGTCGAATTAAAACATCTCACCTGTAGCAGAAACGAACCACACGGTGGTTTAGATTTTCTGTTGTTTTTTCCCCCGTATTTTCTCTTCAGTACGTCCTCGCTTCACTTTCATTCGTTAAACTTTTACCCGGAGGAAAGCGGAGCTGCTCCTCCGCTGGGCAGTGAATAAAATACGGACACGGGCAAGACCGCGTAAATGAAGTGATGAGTGGATCACACGAAATCGGTAAATGCTTGAGCAAAACTTTTGCCAGAGCCGTGTTTGCGTGTGCTGATCGCCATTCTAATACCATTATTGGATAATTTATTCATAAATGGCGCAGTTTGTGCACTGATTTCAGGTCAGGACTGGTGGGGTGGGGAAGAGCAAAGTTCTTTTTTTTGCCTTCATTTGTAACTCCACCTTGCAGCCTGTTCTTTCGGATCTCCACGTTGCATGATGGAGTCGAGGGCCGCACAGTTTATTCCTCATTTGCCCGCAATTAATCACTTACGTCGTGTGCGGCATGGACATGCGACAAACCAAAAGCGCATTCACTATCCGCTTCACGCATAATATTAACTGTTAACCAAACATTCCACACAGGTGTAATATAGCTTGCACACATTCCATGGTCACATACTTTAAACATTATGCAATTCGTATTCTCTTTCCGTACACTCAACAGCTAACGTGTGAAATTGCTTTTCCCCACACAAACACTACCCAAACATTACATGCAAATGATTGACATGGTGTAGGAGGGTAATACGAAAAATAAAACCATGGTCAATTGTTACGCGTGTAACGAACCACAGAAATGACGTCTAATTGGTTGGAAGCACGAAAAACGTCGACACGAGCTGACAAATAGAATACCAAGTACCAATAATTGCCGGTTAAATCTGTGTCCCCATCAATCCTCCATCAGCTATTTGTGGGACACACACACACACAAACAGCAAAGTTGACCCCAGATAAGGGAGAATAAAAATAAAGCACCAATGCCCATTTGAGCAGGACGATAGTAACAGGAAAGCGCAAAAAATGCAATCACTTTTGTTTAAATAGAAATTTACATAAAATAATTGGTTATTGAAATTTATGAGCTTCCACCACATCCGAAGCGAGCTCTAGCTCGTCGGGTAAAATAATGTTAAAATGCAAACAAAATAAAAACTAGCACCACAGCAAGAAAGGCATACTGATAGGAGAAAAAAAATGGCACCACGGCATTTGTCGGCCTCTGATGTAGGAAAAAATGGTTCAATAATCAACAAACTCGCGACTGTTGTTCAATTAGAACAAGAGAAGCATGAAAAGAGTATAATTTTTTTTACCACACATTGACGGCATCAAACAAAAAACGAACCTCAGACAAGCATAAATTCAACTTCCCATCCCATACCGACTCGCAGGTCAACGCATAATGTTCGGTACGCAATTAGCAGAGCTAGTTCCAGGTGTAGTGTGACGAGATTGACGAAAGAAGTAATTGAAAATCATTTGAAATTAAATTTAGCATGGAATTAATGCTTAGGTGTGCAATTAAAACCGATTCTGTTATCGTTAACAATGAAAAATATATTACACATTGTTTACAAACTAGGAACACTGAACGGTTTCGCTATTAGATTTTGTACATTGCGATCTTAATGTTGATGTCCGTATTTATAATGAATATCCTGTAGAGTCCTGTTCGTTACACTTGATACAAGCAATTTTACTATCATAACAGTTTTTTGTATGAAATACGGATGTCTATATTTGCTGAGTGTTCTCAGCTCTACCCTATTCGAACATGTACCGCTTTTCTCTCAGCAAATCTGAGACGAACACACCGTATCCTTTCGCAACTATAATCAAACCATGTCAAACGGAAGCTTAATCCCCAACCTTCGTCCGGAAGTAGCTTCATGTTACCGATGTTCTACACAATTCCGTTCCAAAATGGATCAGCCTGGAACGGATCGCCCGAAAGCAAACGCTTACAACCGGAAGGTCGTCGAACGAAACCTTGCTTGCTTGAAACAATACAGATACTCAACACGGCGCCATACATAACTTAGAGCATGTATTTTTCATATTTCAAATAGATTTCTTCCATCACCGGAACAGCGGGAGGGCAGACGGGTTTTGGTGAAAAACTTTCATCCACCGTTCCTCCTACTTTATGTGGCGCCCGTATGATGCATAATTTTAGCGGCACGGAATAAGGACGAACTATCCGTGCGCCGACGACACTAGAATTCTAAAACTGTTACCACATTCTGCAGGGTGCTTTCAGTTTTCGGTACACTGCCTTCCAGGTATAGAGCAGGCATTATTATAGCTTTTGGTGGGAGTCGTCTCATCCTGCACATTCTCTCCCCTACCACTCCGTTGGACAACGCTTAAAGAGTTCGGGTTGGATCGGGGTGAAAAATATGCTCTACAAGAACCGCCTGTCAAGCGATGCGATACTTTTGCTACCGTTACTACTGCTTCCTTTACCCACGAGGGATTCGACCTAGGCTAATGCTGAAATGTAGTGCCACCACCACGAGGGAGTGCTCAGCCGACAGTTTCCTATCGTCGAATGAGCACACACACACACACACACACACACACACACACACACACACACACACACACACACACACACACAAACTCACACCTACCTGATGCTGCAGCGTACGGCGCGTCACGTACTTCACGTAAGATAAATTACGACGGCCAGGAGAATACGAGGCGAACAGGATAAAGTTTACTTGTTATTAAATAATTTCAAGGAATTTTCATTGAAAGCAGCACCAGCAACGAGACACAACCCATTTCAAGGACCTTTTTGTTCCCGGTCCGGCTTCTCGCCGTACTGTCGGAGGATGCTTAAGGATGTCTCCCTCACTCGTGTTACAACGGAGCAATGAAGCTCGAGACGTTTTAGCAATAGTGTATGTGTGAGGGTGCACATACAGCCAAACAAAAGACCAACAAGTTGTGCTACTTCTCACACGAACCTACAGTGTGCAAGGATGCAGATACCGTGAGTGCAACTATTTCATCATTCTTTGCTTGCAAACAATTGCAAGGATCTCGCTGAAACAGTACAATATGGTGTAGCACTGCAATTGTTCACCAACAGTACAAAAGTGGATGCTATGGTGATAGTATTGCTTTGTTAACCCTCACATTAGAAAATATTTCACCGGTTGAGAAGAAAACAATAAATTCCCAAGCCACCAAAATTTAACCATTGAAAAAATAATATGAAATTTAATAGGAAAACAACCGAGAGTCAAAAGTTATGTAAGATGTTTAAGCAGTAGCCAAAAATTTAATTTCCAAAACGCAATTTCTTTCATTGACAATCTCTAATGACTGTATTATACAATCGAATTATACAACATGAAATGCTCATCAAATGTAAAGCACCTGACATAAACTTCATCTAAGATAATAAATCTAGACAGAGTTGTATCACCATGGCAGAAAAATTGTCTGGAAGAATGCATATCTCTTGTCTTGCCAAAATCAATTCTGCAACGCTTTGCTTATGCTGCATTGTGCCATGAACATAACCTTACGACAAGTATTGTTATTTCTTACCAACAGGATCACAAATTAGCAGCAATCCGTGCATGCACTCTCGTGTAATCCTAACACTGTTTCCATTATCCTGTGCAATGAAACAGACAATTGAAGTTTTCCTGGTACTTACATATCACGGTGAGCCGAGCGTTCGCCCGGATGGCTGAGTTGAATTTGGCCGGTCCCACTTGGCACTGGTACTCCGCATCATCCTCGATCGATGCGTTCGATATTCGTAGGTTGTAGATGCCGTGGGTTCGATCGGCCAACACTGAATACCTGGGGTAGCCAGGGATGGTCTGAGAAAATCCTGTGAATAAAAGAGTACAGAATAGAACGTAGCAGAATAGAAAACCTCACAATGGAGTCGGTGAGTAAATTGACAGTAGCAGAAACGGCACCATCAGCATAAGCAACGTGGTCCTGGCTAAGTTAAATTTTCATCGAACTATATACTCGTGCGGAAAAAAACAAAGACTCTTCTTCACTTACCCAGTGCAAAACCGTCCTTTGTCCACTGCACGGCACCGACTAGATTGTAGATCTCGCAACGAAGCAATGCCTCCGTGCCTTCTAGCACCTGCAGGTCCCTCGGCACGATGCGGAACTTCTGCTGAGCACTGCACAGCAGCATCGGGATTACTGAAAAGAGACAATCAAAGCAATACAGTTACAGTTACAATTATCTGCCAGGATTAGATAAGGATTCGCTACACAATGAAAACCGGCACACAACGAAACACGATGCACAAATGCCGAAGTAAGAGAATCGTCTTGGATTGAACGATGTTTCAAGCACGTCTGGAAACAATATTCAATATGCATGAGAGAGGATTAAGAGCAATTATTTAAGCACTACCAAGAGTATCAAACGGCTAGAGTCCAGAAATGTTGCATTAAATAAAGTGGATTTTCCTTTTCATGCTTCAGTTTGCAATGTAACAAAAACTACACAAATTAAATAAGCAAACCTGATGACACAATCCTGTCTTACGGTCATAAATCAATGGTCCCTACTTTAACGGCTCACCGTTTTTTTTCACAATGAGTATTTATCTTCCTGCGAGCAACACGCGTCAATCACCATCGCCTATACATGGCACACACAAGTGAATCGAAAAATAAAAAACAAAACCGTGATAGAAGTTCCTAAACTCCACACAGTATCCACACAATCTTCCAACGCTTTTTCCTCTTCGATCTGCTGAACAAGTAAACCAAAACAAGTTGGTAAATAAACAGTAGCAACGTCAACTCAATCTGAGCGGACGCGTTCATAGCAAGCGGTTGAGAGAGGGTTGAATAGTTGGTTACCGTCAAACCATTTGCTTAAACAGAGGACGGCTTAATACACATGAAAATATGTTCGCAAAAAGTGTAAATAAATTGGAAGATATTAGTTACTAGCGGAAAGTCGTCTTTACATGCAATTTTTACACAAGTACTACTTTTTCCCCATTTACTACTTTTTATGTATCGAAATTTTTTCGTTTGGTAGAGCTCAAGTGAAGTAAAATTGCGATACCTCTCAACAACAGAACCATATTGGCTACCGTGCCATAAACATGATATCCTGCACGTAGCCTTAAAAAAAACCTATGTATCTGCAACTGATGTTGCTGCTAAGGACGTTACTGTTAAACAGCATGCTATCTGTTAGCAGCGGAATAAATTCGCACCATAACCATGTGCTTAAAATTCACTTCCCTTCATAAGAAGATAACGATATAGCGTTCACCTCACCCATCAAAATCCCCCCAGCACGTAGAACCTCATCATCCTCGTCATGGTCATCATCACAAACCTGCCACACAAGCAACATTAGCGACAGCAGAAAAAAAAACCTTTCCTGCACGGTACGCTACATGATGTTTCCGAACATTTTTCGGGAAAGTGGGCCTCCGTTGTAAATTATTCCGCTCGACAAACAACTGACCAAAACATCCCGTGTTCCTTTTGTGCCAATCCCCTACTTTGACTCCTACCGCCACACGGGTGCCTGCCGGTGTTTGCTGCTCATTATCTTTTCAGTCACTTCACCTCGCACAAACCAAGCACCGGAAGTTATAATTCAGCAACAGCAGCAGCTTGACCGTCGTCAACAGTCCCCCATAACCGACTTTGCTTCCAGTTTCATCGACTCCCCGCTCGAAATAGTTGATCCAATGCCAAAGATGCGACCACGTCGTGCTCTGGAGCATCTTGGAGGATCGTGATGATTACAAAACTTTTAAAAAAACACCAATGTTCATCTCTGAACCTCATCTTCACGAATCCACACCGATCCAGCCCGGACAGGCGGAGAGCACCGGTGATATCAATTAATGAATGACGACGATTTCATCTCCGCATTATGCTGTGTCGTGCCCGCTTAACATCCGGTTTTGCAACCGCTAACCAACCGGAAACCGGTTTCAACCTGCAGCTTCATAACACGTAGCGTTCTGGTTGTCTAACCAAACATGAAGAACGAATATGCGATGTTAAAATTTTTATGATTTTAATTTTATATACATAATATTCTACATTAATGGTTCTACTTATGAAAATACAATTTTCATGTTTCATAAGTTAATTTATTCCAAGTATAACTGAGCACCATATTCTCTAGCAATGTGTTCAACCATTACTTTAAAATCATATTATAAGACGACTGTTTCATATATTGCATAGAGTGAAATAAAATCAGAATACATACGCTTACACAATTAAAGCTCAGAATCTTTTATTACTTGTGAAATCCTTGGTAAAAAAGATTTAGACACGAAAAAATAATTTCAAACGGAAATAAAAAAATAATTGTCAATTCAATTGGCGCAAGTGCCCTGTTATTCAAGCATTACTTTAATCGACTCGAGGCTTTACGGCCGCAAGCGGAATGTAAATGAATTATGACCTGCAACTGATTAGCATTAAGACTATTTGCTCATATGTGCGCTAATTGTGCCACGTACAACGCTGAAGGGACTCTCGTGTGCCTCGTAATAGGTCAAAATATGCTACACAATAAACATACTGTGCTCATCGCGCCCGTAGCGATCTGAACCAACTACCTGACGCTACCAAATGGTCTACATTCGTCGTCTGATCTTTCTAATCCATTGCATGCTGCATTAACTTCCTCCCTTTCTCCTCCTTCTCATCCTCCATCCTGTTTGCATCCACCAACAACCCAGAGTTGCAACGGTATGGGCCTGGCAGTAGAACAATGTTATCAGAAGTGTGTATGGTAAAAGCACTTTTCCCTGTACCAGATAAACCGTTTCCCCTCGGGCCCGTTCTGCAAGTGCAGCAGTACACGGCATGTCGCTGGCCGCTGGGTATGCATGTGCCCACACAGTGGGAAAGTAATCAGAATAAAATGTCGGAACAGAATATTCCCGCCACTTGGTTATCCACCCGTTGTCATTCCCGCTAATGAAACCGTAATAAGTGGAAATGTGAAAAGACATTAGGCCTGAAGGCGTGTGAGTCCGGTGCGCCCCAGCCCCAACAGCCACTTCTTCCTTCTCTGCTGCAACGGTGCTTATCATCGGTTACTTCTCATCGGCCTCTCCTTCACCAACTCCAGCGCGCGACGGCAGAATCCGACAAATGATATTCCGGAGCAAACAAAACAACAACAAAAAAATAACGAAATAAAACCAAACCCTGACTTGAGAGCAAACAATCAACGGCAAAAAACACGATAGGGTTCCGTTTCTAGCTGCGCTTTCCACAGAACTACCCGTGTCGTGGGGAGTATTAATTTTTACGACCCAACCCTCCCCTTGCCGGAGATCCGGTTTTGATTCCCATGGTCGATTCCGCATGAGGACGGTAATTTAATCATGCAACTTTTCATATGCACGGCCGCAGGGAAATGGAAGCACAGCGCAGAAAGCAATCGCGTTTGCGGTTTTTGATTTTTTGGCAGTGGGTACGGTGCGGCGATTGTCACTTTTTTCCCACAGCTGATAAAGGACGAAAAGCTCATGAGGAAATACACGATATGAGGTGACGTTACATCTGGATCAAGTCGCGGAAAACAAAACGTGGAACCAAAATCGGGTTTTATTGATAACAGAATCAAGATTGCACTATCTAGCTAGCGAATTTATGAAACCTGTTGTAAACTTGATGATTTCATGAAAGTTGTCCTCAATCACATATGCTACTACTTTTCAAGATAACCTGTTTGCAACGAGTTTGCTTCCGAAGATGAAGCATTTTTCGCATGAATGAACGTAGCTGAAACGCCCATAAACGGGACGTTCCGATTTCAGACAGCATTACAACGATAGTGATAAAAATAATCCCATCGCTGAGGAACAAGTGTGGAAGGTAATGAGCGGGGAAAAAAATCTACGAAATGAAAGGAAAGGAAATTATACTGCGAAGCGTAAGGAAAAGATGTGTAACCGCAGAAACCGCGAACGTTGATACGTAATCACGTGACGAGGAAGCGTCAAGAAAGGTTGTGGATGCAAGGAAATAATTATGTTTGCCAAAGGACGTAACACTTTGGCGGTGGTGAAACCAGTGTGACGGGCGCTGGCGGAAGCGGCGTCGGGCAACCAATCGACGACAGGACGCGTACGTTGATGCGTAAAAAACGACGAAGAATCCTCACAAGCAAGTGCAATCAGACCGGGACCGTTTCCCACGGCGATAAACTTCGATCGCACGGATGCTGCACGGAAAAGGGAAAAGGAAGTGCACGGTGCACCCGGTTCTGCTTTGACAGTTTGCAAATCGATGACCATCGACGCTGGACGGAAGAATACAACTTTGCCGCAGCAGCGGCAACATCCTGAGAAAGTTTCCAATTTTTACCACCGGCTCAATCAAAACGCACTGCCAACGCCGTGCGTAAAATGTAAGCGATAATGATAGGCTGGTACTGCTGGACAGCGCAAGGAAACGCACGTTACAATCTGGAGCAAGGGGCTGGAATTTCCGGAGGGCGTGCAAAAACTACAACAAAAAATCTGTTCCCATCGCATGTGTTGTGACCGAGTAGATGATGAATGGACCGTTGCCTTCAAGAGGGTAAATGAGCTACCAATTTGAATGTGGCCTAACGGAACGGGACCACAATTATGGACGATTTAATGGAAATTCGAAGTAATATTTAAAATCCAACCGTTTCATTAAGGTAATGGCAAATTATTTTCAAATTAGAAAAGATCCTCAATATTTTTCAGGAATTATTTTTTCATTTGACATATTTTTCGAGCCTCTTTTTATAAATCTGTACCGTTTCACTGCTGAGCAATAAATTACAGGCTAAATTAATAGAATCTTATCTCATTTGCCTCCCGTGCCATGAATGGTACCTTTAATCAAACAAGGCATAAATTTATGAGTTCAGCGATCGTTTCTCACGATTATCGATTCCGCTCGCTTAAACTGGTTGTGCTCCGAAACAACAACAACTATAAAAACGGGAACTGGTCGTCGTATTGGCTGATTTCACACTTCTTCCGAACCCAATCATCGTTAGAATCGTTTCAGAGAGCCCTTCCGATACATTTTTACACCCCAAAAAGCCACCGGTCACTGGTGCGGTATCGTTCCTTCATTAACGCGGCTGGCTTAGCATGCGGCGCAGAGCCGCCTATTTATATGGTGTGGCTCATTAGCACAGCCAGCACAGACGCGTCCAGCAACTTGTCTCTGAGATCGATCATTAGCCACAAGCAACGCCGGGAACGCTTGGACCATAAACTCGAAGCCATCGTGCTAGCACTCATTCTCCGGATCATCAATGTTGTACGTCGCGATGTAGTGTATTAATTTGCTGCACTTGTTCTCTGCGTGGCTTGGCCCCAAAATGGCCCTAAATCCCTGCTTGCGCCGTGGCTCGCGAACAAATCTCCAAACAGCCATAAAACTAATTTTTCCATCTTTCCAGCCCCAAACGATTGCGCTTTAAGCTGTATCGTTAATTGGAAGCTTCTAATTGATTTGATTTTATAGGTTGTAAAAGCTGGTGGTACGCAGCTGTAACGAACCGGGATTAGGATCACGCTTTTACATTATGCACTGTATTCTACAAATCGTGCTGCAAACAGTGTTTAAAGAGAATGTGTTTAGCAGCACACTGATTTTGATTTAAATTTTGAAAATATTTCATTTCGTCCTTGGTTCTTTGTCTGATATCTATTATCACATCACGTCTCCGTTGGCAATTATTTAAGACAACTCTTTTATTAAGCCAAATATGCATATCCTGCTAAGCCGTCGAAAGCAGTCTTCTGTATATCTAGCCAGACCGTTGGATAGACCGTATCGAGTACGAATTAATAGCTTGTATTTCAATGTAACTGTATACAATTAAACGTCCACGGAAGGAACAGAGTAGCAAATGTGTTTCTACCTACATCCAGCCAAAAGGCAGGTAGACCATCTAGTCCTCTAACTCCTAGTCCACTCATCCCACTCAATATTCATATGACGCCATCAGGCACACGCATAACGGACGCTGATTTATGCTCGACCCGGCTCGTGACCATGATCGCACGCAACAAGAGAAGACGCAGCGCTCCATGTGGATTTGCGTGGTCGTCTACGTGGTTCGCGCGAGTGTCAATCGAACTAACGATCGTAAATAGGAAAGGTTCGCTTGCGTTTTTTTCTTCATCTCTTTTTTCATACCTTATACCTTGTACCTTGTATCTATCATACACCACAACACCTTGAACACGGTGGACAAGGCGGTTGCGATGTTGCGTTGGCTGAAAGTACCACTTAAAGACAGGATGTGACACGCGGTACACTATTGCTTAATTTGTAATTTTATAAACCACCACCATCGCGCTTCTCTTTGCGTGGACTCAATTGTTTGTGGTAACATTGTTAGATGTCAACAAGTTAGCAGGGAACTCGCACTTCACTAACTAATAATCATAGCTAACTATATAATCATAGCTAACAGAAATTTTAAATTTTATTAACGAATAATTCATTGTGAAATCGAGTCTTGTTGAAAATATAACAATAATTTAAGTACTGAAGTATGGAGTCTTCATGGAAGCCGACCTAGTAAAAGGCAACAAGATGAAGCAAGATTGATGCCACCCAATGACGCTACAAATCTAATAACGGAAAAAAGCCGAAATCAATCAAATACGATAAAGACATCAAGTGCTCGGAGCCGGAGCCGGTGTTGGGCTCAAAGCGATTTCATGTGTTGCTTTTATCGTTGAAAGAAAGGCGCTAGGTGAAGCCCGTCAAACTAGGAGGGCAAGAACAACTCTATACACTGAATAGGAAACCGACTGAGAACAGACAGGGTGAGAAAAAAAATTACACACACTCACAAACGCGGCTCACAGATCCCCGGCACGAATGAACAAAAGACAGCGCAGCGCTGCAAGAAAAATGATTCCACGTCGAAAAGCCGAGTGCAGCGATTATTAATTTCCGGTCCAACTCACTCAATCCATCGAACTCCCGATATCCCGTGGCAACGCGTTTCGATCCTTGGAGCATTGGAGCGCTTCTCTACATCCCACCGTCCTGCATCGGTAGGGTTTCCGCAAGGCAAGGTATCCGAAAACCTCCTCTACATGTGTGACAGTCTGTGTGTGTTAGTTCGCGTACAGTTGAGCGGGTTTCAAATTTATATCGTTCGATTGGGAGCTTACCAAGCTCAGCGAGCTGGAACTGCGTCCAGGGCCGGCGACACCACCGACCATTTTCCCAGGACGGTTACACTGCATTGACCACAGCACACCATCAGACCACAGAACGGTGCACCCAGACAGTAAAATGACACAGGAGAACACTGTGAACACTCGGGACTGAGTGGGCGAAGTGCTCCACATTTTGGCACACAAATCCACCGCCACCAGTATCTCTACCAAAAACCACAATTCAGGAACGAAAACCTCTTCTCCCGGCAGCCTGTAGAGGACAAGTGGACCAGTGGAAGCGTGCCCGGGAAGTAAATATAAATCTTCATAAATTTGTCAAGATGAGCACCCCCGGACCTGTCTTGGAGGGCACGGCGTAAGGCTGTCGTAAATCAAGCCAGCAATCAACTCATAAATTATTTCGCATCTGCGCGACTAGAACAATAGGGACCGCCCGATGTCTTGCAGTGCAGTTTCTCCCGGACATTTCCGGGGTGTTCGTCCAACAATCGGCAGTTTTTGACACTACGCTCCTGATCATCTATTGTGACGCTCGATCCTGCCCCTGTCCTCTCTGGCGAAGGTGCTGAACTCTGGCTTCGTGCGTGCAAGTGCCTCATTTATTGTTCCACCTCGAGAAAAAAAACCCCTCTCGGTGCTCCAACGCAACAACGCTCATCGTAAGACAGTGTGCCCCCGCCGAGAACTGGTTCCGTTTCCTTCCCACCATATAGGGAAACCCGTTTCGAGAGCGTCACATTTTTTTTTGTGGTGTTGTTTTTGTTTGCTGTCCCCCACACAGCCTACACTCGAACCGTGAGTCCAATGGAAGCAGTAAAAGAGCCCTCAAGCCCCCTCGAAGCCGACCAGCGGCCCACTCGCAACACACAGCGTAGTGATTTTCATTCATAAGTCCAGCGTATGCCCGCAGCCGGGAGGCAGTTACACAAACCAACAACAGCAACAAAATAACGTCGCCCCTTAACTCCAGCCAACCCACCCGTCAGGGGTCCGACGGCGTAAAAGGTAAGAGTCCGTCCCGGCAAAAGGCAACGCGAACCAGCTAAAAACAGGTCCCGCAGATGACAGGCCTGTGACGACGTGTTCGCCCGAAACGAACACATCCCATGGCTGCGAAATGGTCAGCAAAACCGAAAACCTGCTCCACTGCCCCGAGGTTGCGACAGGCAGGGAGGAAGGGTTGTTTTGAATAAATACATCCCCACACTCACACTCACCCGCACACACTGACTTGCGTGCGCACACTCGTCCCATGTATTTGACCGCTTTTTCCCCACGTACATCGCTCGAAAGCTGCGTTTCAATGTGGTCCAAACTTTAGTCAGTCCAAAGATCTCGCTCTCTCCCGTATTCGATCTCATAGCACAGCAAGAAGCTCTAGTAGGAGGAACAAGAAATCTGGTCCAACTTTAGTTCTTCGTCCCGGTCGGTGCTTTTTTTTGCGTAACATAAAACGAGTTATCTTGTACTGCCACCACCACTGTGAGGTGGAGCCTTCTGGTGGACATGGCCTGATTCTGCCATATCTCTTGCGCGTGGCCTTTTTTGCCTACAGTATGCTATCACTCCCATCACCACCGGGGAGTATATTATTGGTCCGGATGAGGCAGTGCACACAGTGCGACCCATCTCATCTTCTGCCAATGGTAATACCATGGACGGATGGTGTGCGACTCCCGATCTCCTGAGGCCTCTACATGCATCTCTCTCTCTCTCTCTCTCTCTCTCCTCCTCCTCCTCCTCTTCCTCCCGGAAAGCTGATGATGATGAAGCCTTAAAAGCCACCTCTAGCTGCCGCGGGTTGTGTGAATCAGCGGGTTGAGGAGAGGAGACTTCCGTTCACCGTAGCGCTTCCATGGCCGGCAGCGACACCCCGGATGCCCCGCTCGTACCATCGCGCATCCCGGCCATGAGACCACAAGCGAGCGGGGTTTGTGCGCTCAGGTGTGTTATTACATTGTACACCCTTCGTTTTCTCTCGTCGGTTCTCTTTTGCCCTTTCGATTCTAACGTCATTAATCGGTTGATCTTGAACTCGCCGGGGCCGGGTTATGCCGGGCGCTCCAGATCAGGTTGCCTCGTCGGCCACACCACTCCATACGGCTGATTGGTTTACTTCATCTCCTTGATTTCCCTTTTCGTTCTGCCTGTTCCATTCATTCGCACTTGCCGCTCGGTTTCCCACATCCTTCCTTTCCGCGGAGAGGGTAACGTGAGTTCTCACGAGGCGATCCGGGGCTCGAGTTTGGGTTTTCGACGTTTAGAACTTCAATGATCAGGATGCTGACGTTCGGAAGCGCGTGGCTGAAGTCCATTGTCCACGCGAATCGTCCACGCCGGCGAGACGGTTTGCCCGCGATCAACGCACGGCACACGCGCGCGCCCTCGATGGTGGATTTGAAGATACACGGCTCGGGGCGTCGTTGATCAAAACGTCGTGAGCCACACGACCACGGACCATCGAGCAGATGCCCTCGCGGCGGTGGGTTTTAATTTTATTTTGGATGTGATGCTTTTATTTGTCGGATATCTTTGACACTGGCGTGTGGCGAATTGAATCAACTCGGGTATCTTTTCTCTCAGCCGTACCGGTAATGACCACCGGAAACGTCGACAAGCGACATGAAATCGAATTATGATTTATACTCGCAAAAAACAGATATCCACACAACCACAAATGATAACATGGAAAGGCTAAAAACAAATAGCTTCTCCTCGCAGGGTCTACATCTGCTCCAATAGTTCGAATCAAATCTACTGTAGCTTTCAAACCTGTGGAACGGTCTCGGAAATCCAATCTGTTCCCGACTGCCATGTGAAATCGAATTGTTATAAAAGTTTCACGCTACGGGTGTGGACTTATGTTCCTAACACTCACCTCCCAAACGCGCCGTCCGGCAATCACGGGCGCCAACAACCATACACCCAAGACCCTGCACCGTTGGGCGCGTACGTACGCGGCGGTGGCAATGGTTGGGATATAAAACAGCGAAACAGGTTAAGCCACTTCTCGCTCGTTCTGATTTTCTACCAATGTTTTCTCTATTAAAGCCAGCCAACGGAGTCAGAAGATGTACCAGAAGTGGTACGATAATTACGTTGGGCTGGATTTTCCATCATTTCTGCTGCTGCTGCCAGTACTGCCTGCTGGTGGTGTCTGATACGTTGGCTCTTCTCGGTAGCCGTAAATAATTAATCAAACCCTTGATTGCACATTCATGTACAGCGGCGGCGGTGCTGGTGCTGGTGGTGTGCGTATAAAGCACGAACACACGGCAAGTGTATCGTATCGGCAGAGATTGCATGTATTCAGCATTCAGCTCCGTAAAAGTGGTAAACAACAACGTTTTCATTCGACCGAGAAATCTTCACCCTGAATCCGGTTCTGAAGATTGCCAAAGCTCGCGAGCGTGGAGCAGAAGTGGGTGAAAACGAGTGCTTTTTTACGATAGCGATCCCAGCGGCTGTTGTTCCAATTCTACACTCACCAGGAACGGGAGAACAAAAAAAGAACAATAACACAACACAACAGCACAACAACTTTCGCCCGAGAGGTACTTTTTTCACATCTTCCAACCCATCTCCTGTCGCCTTCGGAGCGATTGCACACAAACAGGACAAATTGCGAGCCGCATCTTTGATCCTGTGCTCCATACGACACACACACGCCTCACAAGCGCCCATGATTAATTCTACCATTCTCTTGCCAGAATCGTGTTCGAATACGATTTTCCCCAAGGTGCACACGTTACCGATGGCAGTTCATTGTCCGTATTTAACATAAGTATCTCCAAATCTCGTGCGAGATAAATCCAGTCCTATCGTCTAACGTTTCCCTCGCCTCTTCAAGCGTCTTGGCGGTCCATCGAACAGGCAAATAAAATCTTCCAACATTCGTTCGTGCGTGGGCACCATCGCATCCCACGCACACAAACACGCACACGTCTGTGAGCGAGCAATCTTCCGTCCCGGAACACAAGCCCCCGTTGCTTAATGATGACTGACGACGCGTAAAAATGGAGACGAAATGTCACCGCGAAGCAGGAAGCAGGTCCTCCACGCGCCATGCCCACGTGGGCCCCCTAATAACTAACCGATAGATCCGATTTCGCCAAAAATAGAATCCAAGACTAGCATCTGGAGAATCATCATCAGAAGCACACCTTAACGCACGACGATGGCGGCTATCGATTTGTCGTGCTGCTGGGCAATATTCTTAAGCCTGGCTCGAGCTTTCGGCGTCTGGCTCGTGGACTATACACGCACCACTATAGGAAACGGTAGTGTATTACGGCACAATCGTCGCCCAGCCCAGTAAGCACGCTCCACTTATCGGGTGCCCGAGATTAACCGGATCAGGTGCTGAGAAATTGATTGAAGCGTTCCGTCGGCGATGGTCTTCATTAGCCTGTCCGTGCGCCGAGCGATGCTGCCGGGCCGGAGAGCTCGAACCGTTCGCCATATTTTTATGCTGATCGAAGAAAGATGACACCGTCGGACCATTTCCGGCTGTGGCAGCGGGATTGTGATGCCAAAGTAGGGGCGTCACTTCGAAAAACGATAGAGTCGCCTCGAAAGAAGCATTTATTACCCCAACACGATCAGGAGGGATTAGTTAAAGTCCACTCTGTGTGAGTGTGTGACATAAATTATGATGTCTTAATAAGCTGGCTGGTTTGGCTTTCTGGATAGGTTTCATGGATTGCTCTTATTATTATTATTTTTTTGTTGGTTTGTACACGCCCATTCCCAAACGGATGCTTTTTCCGGGTGCTAGAGTAATTGTGGTTTGAAATTAGTGTAAGCGTCATTTAACGACTGTCACAAATCAGATTACCACCGAGTTTGGTTTGGGGCAGGCAGCAGGCTCGAAACGTTGTCCCACTTTCGATTCTTCGCAACCCGCGCGCACGAGATGGTGCTCACGGTGTGAGCTTACAAGTGTTTCCAATTGTTAGCTAACATGCTCGCACTCGTGGCAGGATAGCCACGTCCTCTCCGGTGCTCGAAACGTGTCCGGTGTCAGGTGTACTGGTGGGAGGAAAACATGCTCTTTGCCCAGTGCGTGGTTGTGCCGGGTGTCGTGATAGTTCAACATAAAACATTGTGCGCTGCGGCGACGGGAGCCGCACCTGCCGTGCGGTGGATCCATCAAATGCCGTACCGTCGCTTTGCATCGGTGACGTTACGGTTCCCAGGGCTCTAACTCTACTCCAACTCCAATAGGGGGAGTCAACACATACACCCGGGGACTCTGTTTACGATTTGCATCGCAAGTGCAAACATTGACGGCGTGCCGGGACACATTTTCCGGGTGACCAAATGGTGGCATTTCCCTTTTTCGGCGGTACTGGAACTGGGACTGGTACTGGGATACCGTACGCAGTTTGAATTATTTCGCAATTTTGAAGTGATTTTTCACCGTAACAGCTCATCCACAGTGGACCGCGCCCGATCCAGGCCCGAAACGATTAGTTTATACTCCCGGTGCCACTGTGTGTTGTGTTTATGCGGCCATCCTCCTACGGCAGGTCGCTGATGGGAAGTCGTTACTCACCTGTGAAAGAAAGCAAAGGAAAAGCGATGGCGATGAGAAAACGGCACGATACAACAATTTAATATCGAAACACGAGCGAACCCCGGGTCACGGGTAAACGGTACGCTCACTTAGATCGCTGTTACGGTGCAATTTGAGAAAATTTCCCCGAGGACACACTACCGGACAGTTGGCAAAATGCTGCCCATGACCAGACTGTACCATAAATTCTAATATTAAAAAAACCGACACTCCAAAAACAAAAAACCGGCAGCCTAACCTTGCGCAAGCGACCGAACCGTGTGTTGCGGATCTTTTCTTGCCTCTCCCTTTCTGTTATGCTATGGGCCCGTCGGTTCAGGTTCAGGCGCTTGGTAGGTTGACCACGGGTAGAAAATTCTCGCAATGCGCACACGGCGCAATGGTACGGCACTCGGTGCTGAAGTGACTGATATGCTTCCGGAAAATTGATTTCAATTAGATACGTTGCCACGTTCTTGCACGAAGCTCGGCTCGGCGCCGGTGCTGTATGCGCCTGGCAAGCATTATGCGATTAAACTTTTTACTCGTTACGCTTTTGTTTCCTCGCTTGCTGTTGCGCTGGACGAGGGTAACAATAAATGGATGCTGCATTCCGTGCTTGTTGCGTGTTTCCGCGAAGCGTACACGATCAATATTTGGCCACCAGAGTGGCTGTTCGCTTTGAAATTTCGCTCATGCTCTGTACAAAGGACAGACAATTAGATTAAAAGGCGTACCGTTTCTGACAAACGACCGCTTTGGGGCAAAAATACTTCTTCACTTCAAGCTGTTGTTTTTGTTTCGGAGTATACACGGCAAAGTATTTCAAGTGTTACTATGGAATTTTTCTTGACATGGTAGTTCTTTGTTGTAAACAAACAACGATCGGTCGGAAATCAATCACAAACGCAATGCTGTATTGTACTTATTGAATTTAATTCAAGTAATCAACTAAACCATTTTTGTAATGATATCTTCGCTAGTCGGAAAACTTACTTCACTGCCTGAGAATTCAATTCCCAACTCCCTTCGATTGAAAATGATAAACATCTAGCGCACGCTGGAAATCATTTCCATGAAATACCAAACAAAGAAAAAGCCACCAAATAACATCGGCATGGATACTGAGCCAGAGCTTTAATTTTATGCTACAGCTTCGCAACCGCCCGTTAGCGTCACCCCCAGCTGGGCCGGGGACTATTTGAGCTTATTACTTTGCACCCTACGCGCCACCCACCGGATTCGAGTCTCCATCAACGGCACCGGAGGGCGAAGTTTGCCAAAAATTGCTTCCCCGTGCTGACAGCTTGTGATGGAAAATCGACGATCAGGGAAGGGAAAGGCTCACCATAAAATAATTTCAACAAAATTAAACGACACCATAACCACGAATATTCGGCGACGCCCGATGACAGTAACCGCGGTACCGAACGTAAACCGAACGATTGCCTCAAACACGAAGACCGAACGCGCTAGAGGCAATGGCTCACACGGGGAGGGGAGATCGGGATGCCATCATTTGATGGACAGACGAAATGCGTGCCCTAACGCCTAGGACATTCGTGCGCGTGTCAGCACAGGCAACAGGACTTTGGGCGAACGTGCGATCTTTACAATCCCAGCCACCATCACCTTCCAAATGTGCTCGAAGGTGCGTATTACGTTGTAAATTCCACCATCAGCGGCATGCAAGCGACAATTTAACGCACTCAATTGCATACACAAAAATATTTAACAAATTGTGTTTCCTATCGGTTTTTGTACACGGAGCATCATTACGCAATTAAAAAATAAATGTTTCACAGAACACAAATTACAAACAATTAATAAAATCAAGCCAATAATGCTAAAAATATATTTAAAAAATCAACTGAAGTCTTAATTAACTATAAATTTGAAAAATAAGGCTACTAAAGGTATTGCTTAGTAGTTTGTACATCTTATGCAATACCGAAAAAGTTTTTTTAATGTTCATTTAGGGTTTTTGAAGCTACTGGTAAAATTGTTGGCGATTTTTTTCAAATGGCAATATTAGTTTTAGCATAATTCAATTAATCATTCTTTCAACGCTTGTAGCACACGAATGATAACCTTTTCATAAACTAATGCCCTTAAGCTGAACTGATAAAAACGTTCATTCTGCATATTAACTATTTTCGTATTTCAGTACGCGTCTTTATAAATCTTATTTGGTCTTTTAGAGCTTCTGAATGCAGTATCGAATGATTTTCTTCTAAAATGCTCATCAGCGAAGCTATATCGAGACAATATCAGCAAGGTGACCGAGTTTTTAAACCAAAATCGGTACAAAGTCACAAAAAATACCTTAAATTATACGAGCTGGTCATAACCATTTGCTGTTTCAGTTTTATCTTGTTAAATTCGCTAGTGTCGATCAAATCAATTCCAATTATTATAGAACGTCTTTTCAAGGAAAGCGCGAACTTTTCTTATGTTTCCATTTTAGTTTCGGTATGGCACTTCGTGTTCGGTTTTGCAATGCAAACAGTACTACTACAGCGTGCAACGTTTAGCGCGAGTGTGTGATAAAATTTTTCATAAATTTTCAAATAATTAAACGGCATCGTTTGGGGCACCCCAGTATCGTTGGGCTCCGGCAGTTGATTTTGAGCGCCATTAACAAAAACATCCACCCTTAAGTGCACTCGTCGTGGCAATTTCAGCCCGCACCTCAAGAGAAACTTCTCGACAGTCTCTTCTCACGTCGACTCAATTACAGTGCTGCGGTTTTCCTGCCCGTGGGCGAGGCGGTTCGCCATTGTGTGTGCCCCTTCATACCACTACCACCCAACCACCCAGACCAAGCTTGCGAGGGATTTCCGCCCGTTCCGGTGTAGTCTTTCTTTACGCGGGAATTTCAAAACCGAGCACTGAGTGCGTCCCGAGGGGATTTTTTCCCGAAAAAGTGTGTATTTATTTATTTTACTTCCATTCGACGAGTGCCAGTGCGCCCGAGCGTCGACCGTGTTTTGATTAATTGCTAAGCTTTAGGTCTGTCGAACGATGAAGGTCTGGTGGGGCGAGTGGGTGAAAACCAAGCGGTGGATGCTCCGAGTGGCCGACACAGTAAAACAACATTCTTTTCCGTGCGTCTTTTCAAACGTCTAGCACAGAAAAAGCTCATTCTCGCTGAAAGCGTCGTCGATTTTTTGGGGTCGGTGCGAAACATGAAACCATACACGCATTACTTGTCAGCATACCGAAGGCTTCGAGTTTTCATTTACAAAACCCCTCGCTCATACTCAAGCGTTCCCTACTCGCTCTGTGTATTAAAAGTTTTCACCCATCCTCTGTGCCCGGGCTTGTGCTCGATCAAGCTTTCCTCCGTATCGAATTTATCGCATGCTGCATGGAGGAGTCCTTCTAGTCGTACGAGATGGAACGTACCAGACCCTGCCCAAAATGCGTCATCTTCAATGGCAAAAGTTGGGCGGGAAAGAGGGAGGTGGGTACGCTTTTAAAGTAAATTAAAGGGCAATCTGTGCTCGATGGCCTCCGACGGAAGTGCAAATCGGAGCATGTTTCGTAATTAATGAACTTTTGCTTTCAGCGCCTGGTACGGCGGTACGCCGGCCATAGCCCACGACAGCGATGACTACACGACAAGTGAAAACTTTGCACCAAATTCCCGTCTCGGCAACGCCCAGAGACAGAGAAAAAGAAAGAGAAGGCGAGAGGTAAACAAAAGAGAGAGAGAGACAGAGAGAGAGAAAGCCAGATCGAAGGAGGCAAAACCATGCCGAAGGCATGCGTACGGAAGATGCTCAAGATTGTTTGCATCGGATATCCGGTGCCCTCGAGCCGGCTCCGGTCGACGTATGCTGAGTGCTTGTGTGTAGGTCGTCCTGATGATAGTACGGAATTTTCCACACCTCACCAGTCACCAGAAACTGCCATTTTCCCCGAAAAAGCTTCTCAAAATATAGCAGCAAGGTTAAGTAAACGGCTCGTTGTTTCAGGCGATATGCCTGTCCGAACAAAGTTTTCCTCCAACACGAGCTCTCTAGCCAAGTCTAGCAGTTGACCCTTCCGATAACTCCGATGAAACTGCACTCAGATTCGGCAAATTGTCCGCGCGAGAATTCGTGAGGAAATATGAAACTCATAACTGAACCCGGACTTCCCGCAAGAATCCCACTATTGTAAGTGCTGAATATTTCTCTGCATACACTGTTCGACCGAAATCAGCGCCGACTGAAAGCTTCGGGTGTAGCTGGAGGCGAACATTTTCATAATTGTGTTTTATTTTAATACACAGTTCTGTAGTTTATTCCCTCGGCCAGTGGGGCTTCGTTCTGCATGGCTGCACAAACGATGAAACAAACAGCAACAAAAGAATGGGAATACTGGATGAAAATGAAGCATCGCAGATCCGGCAGCTGCCAGCACCTGAGGCGTAACATCATTTTTGTTTTATTTAATTCACTTCCACTGACGCGTTTGCCATCATCGCGGAGGTAGATGGATCAGAATATCTTACGGAAGATTGTTTTTCCCCACCACACCGATGTACGGTGTGTGATAGTTTTGAGTTGGAACCCGGGCTTACCTTCGGTTCCACCTGCCGTTTATTATGGTTTCAGTTAAATCTTTTCATCGGCGCGTGTAAAAGCGCAGGAGCTTGGTATGAAGATTTAAACAAAATAAAAACAACAACAAAAAAGAAACATCCACTCGCAGGCCACGGCAGTGCGATTTCCCACCCCGCACTTCCTTGAATTCGATGGCGCGAAACGGGAATAAAAGCTAGTCGCGAGTTCGCACCGCGAGCGTGGTCAGCGCCTCCTCGTTAACGACTTAATTTTTCTTCATTTAATTTATGGCTAATTGTTACGATTTTTTCCCACCATTTATCCCGGATTTGGGCGGCGGACAAGTGGGAGGAAATGGCTTCTGAAGTTTCCCACCATTTGTGGACCGTTTCTAGCTGTTTCTACCATTGTCCGCCCCCGTGACGACGCATAGGCTCTACTCTCGTATGTCTCTGTCTCTGTTCCCTACAGCTTATTTGGTTTTCCCTCGGTATTGCTAAAACTTTTTCTCGCTCCATCGTAGCCATCTTAAGCAGTCGCATAGCTACACACACACACACAAATCTACACCGGCCCATTTCCTTAGGAAACGCCACAAAAACCGATGCTGACTTCCAATGTCACCGACGTGACATGAACGGGTCCTTCGATGACTTCTACCACTCAGCCCGACCGCGCGGATGTTTCAACTTTGTATCTGAAGATGTTTTTCCACCCCGTTGGCAGTTTTTCTCGAACCGCACGATCGTGGAAAAACGATAAGCTGCGATGGCAGCAGGCAAAAGGCCACAATAGTCGTAATATTTGCGATAAACTTTAGCCCGCTCCCCCTTCCAGGCACTGTAGGCACTGGGCGGAAATTGCGCTCGCGCCCAAGGGAGGTTTATATATTTTTGGAAGGTGACAACATTTGAAGCAAGCCCCCGCCATTATTGCCCGCCAGATTGGATCGGTTTGAGGCGTTTGCGGTGCGGTAAAGTGACTATTTTTGACAAGCAGTCGTGGGAACATTAGCACGTAATACTTCGTCTTGTTGAAGTTTCCGAACTGGCGGGCTCAACTGTCAAAAAGTGCGATGATGAAGATCGTACACTTTAGATCGGAGCAGCATGATATAATACTTAACATCGAAGGGAACTGGAGCTCTCACAGGAGAAAATTCGTTTTTTTCAATTCGTGCAGCTAGCCAGCACGAACGCGAAGACTCCCGGGGACCGGTCATCGATTGACAAGTTTCAAAATCAGCACGCACATCGTGCGAAACCAGCAGGACAGCGGGGAAGTAATTCGGAATTACAAACTCATTAAAGCAAGTGGCAAATTTCTGCTCAACTAACGCTACGCTCCTGGCTGGACTTCTTGCCGGAACTTCTGGCCACTGTTTGACCGGCTACAGCCGTCCCACTACAGGCTTGTTTTGGGTGGGCTTGGTGGTGATTTCTCTGGCTGCATAGTACCTCTAATTGGATTTCCGCTCCACGGTCACCGGTGTTTTTCGGAACCTTCAGAAACTAACTTTGCCGGGGCACCCCGAAGCAGGTGGTTGCGCTGTGCTTGCCCGTTGAGGCAACGATTTAATCCCAAGATTAAGGCCCGTTGGGTTCGTTAAGCAATTCTATTTTAAGAAACAATTACAACACGATGCTGGGATGCGAATAGCGTCTCAAGAGCGAATGAAAAAGCGAACAGTAAGAAATGTAAACTGTTTCAACGGATAGCATTTTTTTTGGGAATATTACTTTGACTCTACGGAAGCCACCAAAATAACTACCACAAATGTTAGTGTTTAAGTCATTGTGATGTTAATCCTGTAGCTATGATAATCAAGAAATGTATAATTACTACCACTGAAAGATATGATTCATTTCCACTTGAAAAATGATTTAGTTTTGCAAAAGATTTTTTTTAATTTTTGGATCACATTAATATTATTTATATTATCTTTCGTATCATTTTACCCTCCAATCATTTAACGATCGATGAGTTCTATAAAATCTTTTTTTATGGAATAGTAAACCTTTTACCCGTGTCATCAACGTACGCAAACTGTATCCTCCCGGCAAAATTGATCAATAATTCCATCAAGAAGAATAATGCTCTGGAAATATATTCGAATATACTTCCTAGCCCGCGTGAAGACCTGCACACCCCTTTTTATGCCACATGGGACGCCTGCTCGTACGTAGGACAATTTCATTGATTGATTGATTTGGGCGTTGGTGAGTTCCATGTTCTCCAGACGCGTTTTCTTTCGATTTCCCATTTGACCCGTCTCCGAGGACGAAAAAAGCGATCAAATTCAATTTTACTCTATTTCATACATACTAGTACCACCGCACAGCAGTCACTGGGGATGTGGAGCAGTATTTTCCTTTGCCAATCGTAAAATAACTTTGAAGTACCGTTCCGATCCTTACCGAAACTGTGCGCTGGATCGATTTCTTGCGATTGACCGAGAAACGGTACGTCAAAGGTGGATCGATACATGAACTGGTTCTAAATTCTCCCCCAGCTTCCCTCTCAAACCAGCTTGGATTCAATTTCTCTCCTTTTATCTTCTATTCAGCCAACCGAACCGTGTTCTTTGCAGACACTTTAAATCGTATGAAAAACACAGCAACATGCAACAGGGTGGCAAGTTAATCGGAATCTGGAATCGAGGACAGGACATATTTCAGCATCCGAACGAAACATATTGCTTTCTAGTTATCAGAATCCTACCCTCGGCTCGAGTTATCATTTTGTGCAACCATTCAGAAACGAGCTAATTGTAGGCGAGATATCACAATCACGAACAAGCAAACCTTCACGCCGAACGAATTCCACGAATATAGCCATACTTTTTACTGCCGCCAAACCCATTATCAGCTCATTTTATCTGCAACTTCAGCGCAACCATCACGCTTCGTCACTCGCCTGCTCGACGCCGAACGGTCATTATCGTAATTAATTTATCTTAATCGAAGACTTGTTTCACTTCGGTCGCTTCCAGGATCGAAAGCGATTCACACGCACGCACACTTATTCATTCGTTTTAGTCGGCACACCGATGTGAGCGTGTTTTAGCACGAAATGACATTTTCTGGATGGCGTTTTTTGTTTTTGTTTTTTGAGTACGAGCCGCCCCATAAAATCGCCAAATTCTCGAACATAAAACCCGTCCCCGGGTTGCCACGTGCCTCCTCCCAACAGTGCGGAAACAGTCAAAAAGTTGGAAACAGTAATAAAAAACAATCAGACTTTGGAGTGTCTCAACTGCCCGGAAGCTATCGCAAACAAATCCGATGAAACTCCATTCCGAAGAGCGAAACTTTTTCGGAACAAATGTTTTAATTGTTTATCACGCAAAAACAAAACTATGTTCAAGGCAAATGTCACCCGTCGCCTCCCGAACCGGCTACTCGGTGACATAAAACAGCGGAAAAACTTTCGCTTTTCAGTCGCATGGGCGTAAAATCGGAAAAGCGAACGAATCCGTCGCCCGGTGCGCTAATAGCACACCAATCGTTCGTTTCTTCTCGCGGCTCAGGGAAAGCTCTTAAGATGCGCTTAATGCATCGGAAGGGATATAAAATAAATAAACAACTTTCCCGGTGCGGCACGTTTCGGCGGGAACCTTCTTATCGGTTGGAAAATCTCACTTTTGTTACTAGCGTCATGCGTCGTAAATTCTGCTAAATTCCGCCACCAAAGCCACGCATACGCACAGTGCGGTGATTTGATCGTGTTCCTTTTGTGACATCGATTGTTAGCAAAAATGATGGTACAAACTTTGTCAATAGACAAAAACGCTTTAAATAAGGTTTTACTTGAGATGTTACTCAATAAAGAGAGCGAATTTTATCATGAGATTAAAACAAATTATTGTAAAATTCCTTTTTGTTTTATTTAAGTAATACTTGCAGCAGTTCAAGATAAGACCGGTGACACCAATCCATCTTAACTGTTTTCTCAAATTAAGAGAGATCAACCAGCTATGTTGGTAAATAATCGTCGATTTAAATTGTATTTATACTTAAACTAATTTATTAATTGTACAAATTTCAACCAAAAGGTATATTGTTTTACTAAGGTATTCTAATTGTAATCAATACATTCTGAAAACAAGTTCAAATATGATGTACTGCTAAATATATTTTCTTAGTAGTAGTAAAGCATGGAAAGTTTTAACTACGTACATTACCTAAAGCTAATATTTGGCTTTGCTTATGTAGTCCAACAATATAAAGAATCTTATTTAAGTTAGATTAACGGAAACATCCCAAACAGCATGAAATCGTCTTTCCAGCCTATTTCACATTTGCGTAGGTATCGCAACTAATCATTTACCCAGTCATTTGTCCCCCGAAGGCACGAAACATGTTTGGCGCGCTATTTGGAGACTTTCGCATCTGTTCGCGGCTTTCACGCTCGTTAGCGCAGTGAAATTACAATGGCCAGTGGGCAGACCGAACGGATTCGGTATTCTCACTTGATGAACCTGCTATCGCAAAGCTGTAAGCTCAGTGGCTGTCATTAGAATAGAGTTCTGGACGCATTGTCCTGCACATCGTTGTGGCCCGGGAGAACCGACAGGCTAGTCTTGTTGTAATCTCTCTGGCCTCCGGGTGCTCGAAGCTCGGCTTGATGCTTGATACGCGCAGAATGTCCTACGTTGGACCGGTGCAAACGTTTCTACCAAAACTATACGATATGCAGAGTCGAACACAGTGTTGCAAAGCGATACGATATGGGTACGCTGCCTGTGTGGAATGGTCATGCCGGAAGCGTTTTACCATCTGCTGGATTCGTTGCTTTTACCCATGCTGCGAGGTAAAAGGTAGCAACAATAGCAAGTATATGGACCCAATGGAACCGTATTCGTAGAACTTCCAATGAAATGTTCTCTAATAGATTGAAAGGTTTATTTTTCAACATACAGCAATATTAAAATCGTTCACCATATCGAGCTATCTCAACATGGAGAACATAAAGTCATCCCAAAAGCGCATTGCCAATCGCTCCAATTGAACTCCAAGCGCGTCAATAATTACCTTAAATAAATGTGCTGCGCTAATAGCCATATCACACTCATTAACCGGCCATATGAGCACGCGAGTTGATAGAGCTCCCCCGCGGCTAGGTGCTGTTTATGTGAAATAAATCTTAATAATTATAGATCGCTGTCGGATGCGCCAACCGCGTTTCCCTAATGCGTTAACCCACAGCACACACGCATACAAACACACACACACACACATAATGATCATCATCATCCCGTACATCATCGCGCCTCTGCAGCGGTGATGATAATATCAACCAATTTTTTCCGCTTTTTCGATCCGGCTGTCGACGATCGCGAGCAGGGAAGTGTTGGAGAGAAGAAAAAAAACATCATTTTTGCCTTAGCTCAATTTACCATCTGTTAGCGTTATGCCATCGGGTGCGAAAGGGTTTCCATCGATGTTTGTGCGGCAGTTATGTGTTGCCACTATTTATCTATCTAACCACTTCTAAGCCTCATGTGAACCACTCGCAGCGTATCGTCTGCGGTACGTTACTCCCGTATCGCTCATTTGCAGTCATAAAGACTTCACCGAGCAGAGTCGCTCATACCTTCGACTTGGATCCCGATCGGACCAGCGGTACCACATGTGCGCCCTGGCGTGCCTTTCGTGCCGCCCTACCCTGTGGAAACTTTAACAAACTAAGCTGCTTGTACGAGAGAACAACACACATGCTGCCGCCGGGAAGATGCAAATGAAACGCAAATTTCAGCCAAATTACTTCAGTATGTGGGCTGCTGCCCGCCGGGAAAGTCACTCCTGCCGGAAGGGAACAACCCGGGAACAGATACCGCTTGCTTGGTTAACCTTCTTCGTTAGTGAAAAATAAACCGTCCCCATTCGGACACGGACAATGATGGCGTATGGCGTCGCGCCGAGGATGGGAGGAAAGGGAGAACCGGCAAATGCTGAGAAAAATGTTTGCCCGGGTAAAGGACCACATACGGAACGGACGCTACCAACATGCGGTGCACCAACGGGCGAGCAATGTTTGGCAACCACTTGTTTTACCGTTTACCGCTCAAACTGTGAGGATTCTTTCTGTCTCTTCTTTCGATGTGCGCGTTATTCTGTTTTGTTTTTTTTTTTTGCTGGCTCCCTCTTGCTTCCTGTCACTGCAGGTGCTCCTGGAACCAGGAGCTACGTGGGAACTCCAAAAATTGGTTGGCCACAGGACTTCTCGGTCACAGGCAAACTCGCAGCAAGCGGGAAAGTAAGAGCGATCAGTGTGTGCGGTGAGTTTTGTTTTAAAATTTGAAACGACCAGACACAAGGCAAGGAAAAAAAACATGCCCTTACACATACAAAAAATCGTCTTAAAATACCACAAAAACACATCTGGGGTAAAAGAAACAAAAACGAAGCGCAACGCTACGTAACCGCTGCATGTTTCTTGTGTAGGAGAACATATGGTACATTACAAACACATTGTTAGCTCGGAAATCGCTGTATCCCTTGCTCGACAACAGTAC
>JXXA01010627.1:0-33663 GCA_000956255.1 Anopheles punctulatus | reverse complement strand
CCGACGCAGGCGACTGCGTCGCTGTCTGCCGGGAAGAAGTGGTGGCCGCGTCCCGGCCTGGACACGGGCACGCCATTCACGCTGCCTCAGCAACTGGTGCTGATGTCGTCGCACTAGATCCTCCGCCGTTGGGGGATCACCTCGGCGCCGCCGACCATTGTGATGAACGGCCGCGACCTCCTGCTGTGGTGCCCGAGTCTTCCGCGCCGTTGCTGCACCTCCCGGGTTCTGGGGTCCGCCGGTGTGTCGCTCACGCTATAGCGCACGTAGCGATGGTCGCTGTAAGAGTAACTCGACAGCAGGCGCCATTGCCTGCTGGAGTCTCCTATAAGATCCTGGCGACTGATCGCTGCGCTCGCGAACAACACATCCACGATGCTCGGAGGAGCGACACCGCTGCCCGTAAAGGTGTTCGCGTTCCCGATGTTAAGGACCTCGAGGCCCAGCTCCGTGGTGAAATGTAGGAGCTCCTCTCCTTTCGCATTGACCCGGTGACTGCCCCACGCGCCGTTCCAGGCATTGAAGTCGCCGGCAAGGACGATGCGCGTGAGGCCTTGAGCCACCAGGTCAATTCGCTCCAGAAGCTCGCGGAACTGTGGGACCTCGAGGCTGGGAGACGCGTAGCAGCTTATGAATGTAATTCCGCCAACGTCCGCTGCCACCACTCCCGGCTGGTTCACGCTGTGTATTCGCTGTACCGGGAACTTGACGCCGCTAGTGACAATGGCGACCTTCTTGCCGCAGTCCACCACCCAGTTCCCGTTGTTCTCGGGTATGAAGGCTACCTCTGATGCGGCCCGCCACATACGAGGCAATTTCACCTGGGCGGTGCACTGGGCCGCGCGGTGCTCTTCTCCTCCACAGCGTATGCAGGCGTTTGATCGGTCGACGCCTCGACACTCCGCCGCCATGTGGCCGCGCTCGAGACACCGGAAGCACCGTCGCTTTGCGTAATCCAGGCGTGGCGCCACAGCCACCGGGCAGGAAGAGAATTGCATGCGCAGCTTCTTTGCACCCAGCACAACGGCAGCCTCACGCACCGGGAGGCGCACCTTTACGTCTTGGTTGGCATCCCGGCGTTCCTTGACCCGGTGTTGCAGGACCTCCTGCAGCGCCTCCTTGATGTGCGACTCCTTCGCGAGATGGTCCACGCGTCGGATCGCCAGCTCCGCCATCGTCTGGAGGAGTTTCACTTCCCCCTTCTCCCCGATGGTGGCCTGTATACGGCGGCACATTGCGGCCGCGTCCGCCGTCTTCGTGAGTTCCAACTTGAGGTGGCCCTTCGGGGCTCTCCGCCCCAGCCGGATCATCGGCTGGATGTCCTCCAGCGCCGGGGACATCCGAATGGGCTGGTACATCTCTATATAAGCAACCCCGGGTGCCGGGACAACCAAGATATGGGGTCTGGTCGTCTCTTGGGTAGCCGTTGCCGTCTCTCTTCCTGCTGCACCCATTGTTGCTGCTGTCGCAGTGGTGCTCGCTGCCACCAGACCTGTCCCCGGTTGGCGTTGGGGACGAGGGGGCTCTTGTGGCCGTGGCTCGGTTGCGGCCTTCACCGGCTTCTTCTTTTTTTAGTTGCGCCTGCTGGTGACGTTGCCAGTCACGCTCCTTGCGCCAGGCAGCGTCGCCCATGCTTAGCGCCGCTTGGACCGGCGGACTTCCCTTGAATTCGGAGAACGCCTTCTCCGACGCCAGCTCTCTCCGCAGCCGGTCCAGTTCCCCCTCTCTGGCAGTCGTCTCCGCTGCCCGGCGGTCCATATCCTCTCGGAGGCCGCGCACTGCCGCGTTGAGCGCGGACACCTCCTCCCGCAGCTGCTCCGACGTGCGGTCCGCCATCTCCTTGTCTTTTCTGGTCTGTGCCAGCTGCTCCTTCAGGTTGGCTATCAGCTCTCGCAGTAGCTCCTTTTCCCCATCTTCGCCCGTTGCCTCCTGAGCCCCCGATGTTCCGGGGCTCTTAGGGGCAGGGCTCTTGGTGGCCGGCTTTGCTTCCTTGATGGTCGGAAGCGTGGTCAATTTTTTTTACCGTGACCACCGGCACCCTACTGTCCACCGACGGTGCGCGTGAGCGCAGGAATCGCTGCGCCTCCATCGGGCGTCTCCACTTCCCACCGTTTCGTGGCGCTTTAAAAGTACTTCGCAGGCTTACGAAACTCGCCACTAGGTGACGCTCTTAAATTTCGGACTCGACGTTGCGCTATTCGCCGAAGAATGGCGCTGCTCGAACTTCACTTCCAGTTGTTAGTGTTCACAACTAGATGGCACTGCTCAAGTTTCCTTTTAGGTTGTTAGCGCCCACCACTAGATGTCGCTTCTAGCCGCTCGACCGAAAGCTCATTTGGAGAAAGTTCGTACTATGAGCTTTCTATCTTGCGGAGCTTTCTTATCTTTCTTTTCTTGCGGAGTGACGCGGAGACACGTCCGCTCGCTTTGAACGCACGATCGCAACTGTTGTCACGATCGCTTTCTACTAATTTGATGTAAGAAGATCCCAACATTTTACATCTGTTTCCTTATCCCTATCGCATTCTCGCTAGTATATTCTATGGGGACAGCATCTCAGCCTTGGAATCCTGGTCGAGGTTCTGGCATTTCACGGTTATTGTTGGCTCGATAGCCTTCACCGTGACCATGCTCTATCACCATGCTTAATCAGATCTTCCCCTACACCCTTTTCGATAGTGTATGTATAAACAATTCATCGGTAATCGGGCCCCAGAGTGTGCAGAGCCAGGTTGACGTAAAGCAACAACTTTGAAAACCGTTACTTTTTTGAAGATCAAATACGCAAGCTTTTTCCGCAATACGCATCTAAATTATTAATTAACTTATATTGACTCGCAGGAACAAGTAAATATGAATCATTCTCAACCAGATTTAGTTGGATGCAGCACGAATATTAAGTATGGTGTTTGGTCCTCAGTCTAAGGGTCTTTTCTTTCTTCGGGTGGAGTTGTCCTCAATTGCTTCTCCTAATACTTTTCACGATAAAACCCAACTTGGGTTTCCACTATTCAAGCACCAGTGCAATCGTTAGTTCTTCGGATGATGATTTAGTTTTACTACTTGTAGGGTACGGTCTACTCCGGGGCGAATTTGATGGTGAAGAGGGGAAGGGTAACAAAGATTCTGGTCGATGGTTAAGCCAACTAACCAAATTCTAGGGGTAGAGGTGGGATTGTGAGTTTCGTTTGGTACTTCATACACATACATCGTTTGGACAACACTCACTCTTACCTCGGTAAACACTCGGTAAACATTTCGAATAGTAATTCAAACATGCATAATTTTAAACTATGTTCAGCATCTAACAAATCTTTTAAACAATACAATTTGTAGAAGAAGGTGGTACTGTATTTATTTAATTGAGTGTTTTGAAACTTATAGGGCGAGATTTTTTTTTAATATTGAAAGTGTGAAGGATTAAGTCCAAATATTAGGTAACGCTATAAAAAATGCGGGTCTATAACATGAATGTAAATACCACCATCAACTTGTTTGCAATAAAATCCTGCCCGAAAGATGTAATCATTTCATTCTACGATATTTTGAAATGTAATAATGAATAGCAAAGAAAGAAAAGGTTTATCCAAAGCGGAGAAGAACGCAGTAAGTAAACATAAAAGTAAGCATTAAAAATAAAATACGATACTCTGAAAGATCGTTGATTTTTACAGACGAATTGTAGATTCAATTTCCACTCTAAGAAATTTTATATGCTTTATACACTGACAAACTTCATAATTATACGTGAGAACAAGGAAATATAGAGTTGAAGAACATGTTCATGTAGGTGTACTATCAAGAAATATTAATTGGTAAATTTGAACTATGAGCAGAATTGTAAATTTATATCTAAGAATTACAATATTTAACTGTGAAACATAGTTTTAAAAGTTACAACATCCCTGTACTGTCTGTGTTTAAAAATGATATTTTATTATGTTTAGTAAAAAAAAGTGGACTTAGATGAATAACTGTCTAATTTATTTAGGCGATCGTTTTTACCGATGGTTGAACTAAGAATAATAATATTTTAATTTTTCAATCACACCGCTTGCCTGCTGAAAGCTGATTAATATTACGTTGACTGTACAACGCTATACCAAATTGCACTTGCAACAGTTTTACATTCTTTGTTGTCTCCGAGGAAATTTTGTAAAACATCTTTTTTGCCGTTGCAATTACTGGACGAAAGAGAGACATTGTCATCACATTAAATATATATTTTTCAGAAGATAACAGAAGTCAGTATTGGATAGTTTTCATTAATTAGTTTTATTTACTTAAAAATTCTCATAATTTAACTAGGTCGTTTTGTTTTATTTAAAAGGTAGAGAACTACTATTTCTAGCGTGTGATTGTTGCTGTTTACTCTGAGTTCAATAATTTCATTAATAAATATCTATATAAACCCACTAATGGGGTACATAACTCGACAAAGATAATCTGTTCGTTATAACAGTGAAATGAAAAAGAACAATCGACAGCATTTGGCAGTAAGTAGTAACACAAAACAGAAACTTCATAATCTCAGCTACGGTATAAAGAAAATAAATAAAACCCGATGTCATTCAAACGGGAAATAATCCAGATGCCGACATTGTTCAAACAAAGTTGGCCGCACGAAATTACTTAGACATTACAAAACGGTGTTCATGAAATTAAAACCAACAAAACGTGAAAACAAAACGTGTCCCGTTTGAATGTGTCGTGAAAATCAGCTTTTGCACACTCACATGCCAAAACTTGCTCCTTTTTTATTGGACAATTATGACGTATGTCTTTTGTTTGGATAGCGGTGACTTTGGTTTTTCAAGTTCGTTTAACCAATTGCTCTTTAACCATCACTCGAAAAGAAGGAAATGTTCATGAGAAACCGGTTCGTTTGAGAAAGTTCGAAAGCCTAATTTGCTACGCGCGAGTGCGGAACAAGCGTTTGGCTTGTTTTTTTTTTTTTTAATAATAATAATCAGTGAGAAGTGGAGTGGAGCGGAGTTCGCAATTTTGTTTGCATATTTACCAATTACGGTCACGCTTACGGCGTGGAAAAAGGTGTTGTAAGAGTGTAAGACAAAATGGTTAGTGGAGTAAAACGTGGTTGGTAGGGGTTGATCTGGACAGTATAATCTATATAAAAACTAGAAAATTCTCCTTCTCCTTGAAACGTTCGATCGAACACAGACAAATAAGCTGCTGCTCGTGCAGTGATTGTTCGTTTAATCTTTGGTTATGTTGGTTCTTTGCATGATGGCTGGATGACTGGCTATTTAGCCCACACCATCACCATCGTAAAAGAAAGGTTACGATTTCATATCGACTGCGATCGATTGCACTGCGGTGTGGTGAAGGTCCGGAAGCGTATTTTAGCTGCCACCACCACCAAGTTCGTCTTCGTACTGCTTTCGGAAGCAATCTCCCACAGGGAAGAAGTCCCAGCATCGTTGCTGATACATGTTCCACACGTACGTTTCTTGACCGGTGTACTCCGTGTCCGGTTTGTTGATTAAATGCATCAGGAAGAACATGTAATTGGCGAGGTTGTGTTCCTGCGCTACGTGCGTATCGAACCCATGCGGCACCTGTAGAGCAGAGTAAAAAGGGAAACGAAAACGAAGAAGTGTGTTACCAGCCTACCAAATCCTACAAACTTTCCGCTGTTTGGTACACGTAACGTACCTTATCGAAGTAGTCCTTGCCTATACCGCATATGAAGCAGTTGGACTCCATGTCCTCTTTCACCGACTCGAGCTGATCACGAAGCTCACCGAAAGCGTCAATGATCAAACCCTGGATGATGGCCAGCAGGATAACGATGACGAAGAAGAAGAAGGTGATGTCGAAGAGGATGCGATACACCTCGTACTCATCACCGTCCGGATCGCCGATCTCGTCACCAATGCCGCCGCCCGCACGGACACCCTTGTACAGATGGAACACGAAGCAGGTGGCCATGTCGTGGCACTTGCGGTCACCCTCCTCCCCGTCGTCGTCCTCCTGGACGTAGAACTTACGGAAGAAGTTGAACGCGATAACCGTGTAGATGTAGACGATGATCGTTAGTAACATCACCGTCAGCACCAGCTGCTTGCCATTGTGCGTTACCGACTGCAGGATTGTACGGAGCGTTTTAAAGCCAACCGCCACGTCGAGCAGATGAGCAGCGAAGAAGAACTGATTGAAGTTGCCCATGACAGAGAACGAGAAGTACCAGAGCGAGTACAGGAAGGAGTTATCCGTGATCGTCACACCCGCCTTCCAGATCTGATAGCGCCAGTCGATGTTCGCGATGAAGTGGAAGAAACCGCCACCCTCGTTCGCTTCCTGTGCGGCAAATGCGGTCTTCTCCATGCCGAGCAGGTTCGAGATCGAATCGAAGTCGTACGTTTCGCTGTACTTCTGGCGTACCTTCTTCTTTACGAACTTGTCCCAGTAGTTGACGGGGAACGTTTTGGCCGAGATCACCAGTTTGTCCCAGTGCGACTTAATGTCGTCATCCTCCGGCTGCTCGGCGATGAATAGACCGTCAAACTCCAATCGGCGGGCAATTTCCTTCTCACGCTTGAAGATAGCGAGCGGCACCTTCAAATGGTAGTAGGCGATCAGCATACACAACGAAACCAGACTGTGCAAGATGGCGGCCACTCGCAGCACGTGCTCCATGTAGAAGAAGTCTTCGTCCACCTGCACCTTCTCAAGCGGATCGTCTTCTTCCCCTTCACCATCGCCACTGCCATCCTCACCACCACCACCACCCGATCCAGTTTCCAAAATGCCAAGTCCCGAACCGAGTCCGGAACCGAGTCCCATCAGCCCCTCGCCTGACCCTTCACCTTCTTCCTCGTCACCGAACGTCGTTACCTTGTAGAACAGCAGCATAAAGTTGATACAGAACGCCAGCACCAGTGCAACGTACTTGAGGTTGTAGAAATTGCGAGCCAAATAGCTGACACATTTCTTTGTGTACTTAGAGAAATCGATCTGATGCACGGCGGCTGGTTCTTTCGTTTCAGCCGACGCCTTCTTCGATTCCGCCTCGATGCTTGCCAGCGTCGCTTCCTGTGCCTTTTGCGCTTCAGTGCGCTCCTGTGCGGCACGCTTTGCTGCCTCACCGCCAAGCAGATCGACCAGTGTCATTTGTTCACTGGGCGCGACACCTTCACCAGTCAGCTCACCACCGACACCATCCTCCGGGCTGCTCTCACCCGTTTCCTCAATCGAGGACGATGGGCTCAGGGCGGGCGATTCATGTGGAGCCATCCGATATTGGCCGTTCTCTTCCTTGCTAATATCTAATCCGAACGCCTGCACCGTGCCCGGCGGTTCCTCTAGCGGCAGCGGAGGCAGTGCGCGCAGTGACGGTTCCGCTTCCGGAATTGGTTCCTCCTCTTCATGTGCAGGGCCACGCATTAGTGACATTAAAATGTTCACAAGGTACCGGATCACAACCGAAACGCCAAAGCCAGAGTAGTAGAACGCGTAGAAGATCATCTTGAAGAATCCGATAACTATCTCGGGGAATGATTTCGACTGCAGTACGGTGATCTGGTGCTTGATGTTGGACGGGCTGATCATATACATCGAGTAGGAGAGACCGTCCTTGACGGCTTGGATAGTGCGCTTGATCGGATCGCGTGCCGCGCGTTCTTCCTCTTCCTCGCTGATGTACGTGAAGGCCTGATCGCGGCGCACGGTACCACCATCGTCGTCGCTTGCCATCAGTCCGGAGGCGTGCGTCATCTCAAAGATTGCATCCTCGCAGAAGTTGACGAAGGCCTCGAGCTTCTCCTTATCGCCACCTTCCGTGACGATCGAGTAGAAGAAGGCACGCTTCGACTCCTTGATCTGCGGCTTCTCCCACTGCTCAATGTTGGCCTCCTTGATCTCGAAGTACACACGCTCGATGCGCTTGGACGAGCCCATAATCTCGATGCGACCCAGGAACGACTCGAAGTAGTTCAGCACCGAGCCGGCCGTTTCGAGGAACCGTGCCAAACGCGGCTCGTTCGGCATGTGCTCGGAGAGGTTCGTCAGCAGCACGGCCAAGTTAAATCCAATCTCCTTGGCCGGCTCGTGGAACCGATCGACGAAGCCGATGTAGTCGATTTTACCGTCATGGTTCGTTTCACAACAAGCGAGCAGGAAATCGATCTCTTCCGGCGTGTAACTCTTCTGCTGTTCCATCTTTTCGCGGAAATCTTTCGGTAGAATCCAACCGTCACCGTTACTATCGATTTCCATGAAGCTGGGTGTAGAAGTTAGATCCTTGAGCTTGAGGAACATGTCAAAGTACTTCAGAATCAGCTCCACGTTCGAGGCCGACTCGACCAGTGTGTCCACCATTTGCTTACCGATTGTACCGTTCACAACATTACCCTCCAGCATGGACAGCATCATGGTTATCATGTCCTTTTGCAGATTGAGTAGCTCTTTCAGCAGATCTACCTGGCTCGAGTGCTTCGACAGTTTGTCCTGCATGTGCGAGAACAGGAACAGAAAACCTCCAACTGCATCCCACAGACGTGAGTGGGCCAGCGCTTGCTGATTCTGCGTACACGGACCCTGAATGACTTCCGTGAGCGTGTTGAACACTTGGCTTGCGACACCGATCGCCTTGAAGAAGTTCGCCTTACCGGCCGGATCGATCAACTCCTTGCTGGAGTAGTGCCAGTAAAAGTCCATGATTGATTCCTGCAGCCGCAGCAGGTAATCGACGGTGCAGATAACGACATTCACCGTTGTCGTGTTGCCCGCCTGCGTACGGAGATAGTTCTGCCAGTCGAGATTGTGACCCTCACACGTCAGCTGGATGAAGCGGAACAGTGCGCAGGTGAATTCGGCATCGTGCATGTTCTTCTCGCCTGCGGCACCCTCGGAACCGACGCCGAGACCTTCAGCTTTCGTGTTACGCTCGAACGCGTCCAAGTCCAGCACGCTGCACGAGTTCATCAGGCCAGCAATCGACGTGAAGAAGCCGACATCCTTCTTTTCCTTCAGATGGTTCAACATACCCATCTGAATGTCGATGTTACCGCCCCGCAGTACGGCAATTCCAAGCTCCAGAGTACGCATGACCATCTCCGACGGCACACCCTTCGATGCAGAAATGTGCAACAGCACCATCTCTGCCACGCCACGGTTCGCCAAACGCGCCTGGTGGAACAGCAGCTTCTGTTTTTCCATTTCTTGCTCCTACGGTAGCAAAAATTCAAGACATACATTTAGTGCGTTTGTTCAGTAAAAAAAAAACAAACAAAAGTTATTTTATATGGAAGCTTCGATGGACCTACCATTAGTTTTTCCATAGTCTTTTGAAACACCGATATTGTTAGCGATGCAAGAGGTGCATTAAGTTAGGTTAGTTTACAAGCATTGGATGGTTAGCTAGAAATCAGTAGAAATCGGTACTCACGTGTATGCTAGCACCACCTTCATCTTCTCCTCCTGCTCCTTCCTCTTCATCACCGCCTTCTTCCTCCTCCTCACCACAGGAACGAGCCACAATGCTAGCGTAGGACATGTACAGAGGGTCTTCCTGCAGGGCGCCACTTCGTTCGGTCATCGCACCACGGCAGAACGTTGTAACCAGCTGCGTGAGCGGATCCGGTTTGCCTTCTTCCTCTTCTTCGTCTTTCTTCTTCTTTTCCGCATCCTCAAATGTTTGCTACACGGTGTTATTGTGAAGAAAGTTCCACATAGTTAATTGCGGTTCAGCAGTTAAATTCTTTCAGTGAATTTCCGTGCAATTACTTACAGTGAGATCTTCTATCATCACTTCTTGGCCGACGTTCTCATCCTCCAGCCACAGTTCCGAATAGCTTCGGGCGAAAATGTTACACGCACGATGTCTATCATGCGGTGTCGCGTGTATAACAGGTTTGATAGCATGAAAGAAGGTAGGCATAAATTGTATCAGTACGCCGTCTAGCAAATACTTTGAAACCCACTATTTATTCTAGAAACGCCAGCAACAAAAATAAAAGTAATCGAATTCTAACACAATTGGAAAGAAACTTAAAACGAAATCAAACCAAACCATAATAAGCTACAATCAAACAAAACATCAAACAACTTGCTCGAAACTAGGAACTATAACACAAAGGAACATTAGTACGCTTTGATAAATGTAACAAAAGATGCAATAAAACCAGTACCGTGCAAAAAGAAGAACACAGGGATAATAAAAGAAACAGAAACAAAAATGATAAAATGTAACTAATAGTGAAGAGTGCAAACTATAGCGAAGGGAAGAAGAAAAAAGGGGAAAAAAACAAACAAAAACAGAGAGAAAAACACTACGCGCGCGTACAAAGTATACAAACTGCACAAAACAAACAACAGCAACAATAGAAACAAGGGTGTCAAATACATTAAAACAAGAAACAGTAATTGAAATAAAAACAAGGTAGAAAAGAAGACTCAGTCACCTGCTCAATCTATACATTGGTTTTGCTCTTAGACATGCAACAGCCATTTTGCGTCGTGCTTGTGATAAAACGTGTGTCCAATTAAGACCTTTAGCTCTAGGTCGGCATGCCTATATATATAGGTTTAGTTAGTATGCGGTTAGTGATTATTCTCTTTATCATCTCTGTTGTTGTTTCTTTTTTTTTTGTTGGTTTTTATTCGGGAGGGGCTGGTTTTGCATTTGGCATTAATTGTTCAAAAATAATTATTCATACAGTTTGAATGTTTTTAATATGGTGAGAACAGTGAATTGTAGGTGTGTGGGTTGGGTGAAAGTAAAGGGTGCGTAAAGGTGTGAAATGTTCCAATACTATGGTACACATAAACTAGACCGGTGTGTTATGGTTAGTGATACAGATGCGGTAAATGGAGTACGTATTAGTTAAAAGGAATGTTTAAGTGAGGTGAATATTTATGTTTGGTAACCAAACTACGATAGTACTATTTGCAATAATCCACGAGCGATTCGAGAACAAAAATTTTAACTCATATTGCTATGGAAAATATTTTCAGTTGTTAACAAATGTTTTTTCGTGACTAAAACAGCATCGGTAAAATTAGTTGCATTATAAATGATATTATCTTATTGATCATAGTTTCTTAAGGAGTATATGGAAGAATGAAAAAAACAACACTACTTGTCCAACAAAAGTAATATTTATAAATCCCGAAATCTATTCCTGGCTGGAAAACCGTAAAAATCTTGCAAATTTAAATGGATTTCTCTTTCGCAACTTCCTTGTAATTGGCAATTTGTATTTACATTTTGGCAATATTTGCATTGCCGCAATTTTAATTAGTCCGAATTGTAAACAGTATGTCAACAGTAAGAGAAAATTAATCTTTTAAAACGCTCGAGAAAAGTTAGATTATTTGCGTCGCGAATATGTGAGTTTTGGTCTAACTGAGCATAAACAGATTTCAGAAGTAGTTAAGAGCATTCTTCGGAAGTAAAGGAATTCAGTTTTACGCAGCAAGTTGAGAGGATCGCAAGGAAAGAAGAAAGAAAAATAAAATTTGAGATGAAGGATTTTGAAAGATACAGATTGAAAGGAGTAGTAAACGCAACGAACTGTTTTAGTAGAATAGTTGGTTGAAAGGCATTCAAAATAACAAGAATTGATCGAAATGTGTGTGGTGGTAATTTGGAAGTTTGTAAAAATTGGTTTTGAGTTTGTTTTGAAATTGATTTTTGCTTAAGGCGTGGGCAGGAGCTCAACTTCCATTTATATGCAGATTTATCTGTTACCGCAGAATACGCTGACGTTGACGTTGAATTTATGTCTTGGTTCTGATTTTGATTGAGTAAATTTGGGTTAGTTTCATACTGAGCTTTAGGAGTCTTCAGTTTTTTCTACAATATTTCCGTTATTTTGCATGGCTTTAGTAAATTGCTTTTCTAGTGGTAGATGGTAGTATGTAACAAAGGAATCCAACTTTTGTATTATTCTTTATGCTTTTGTTTCTGTTGTTGCTGATGCTTTTAGGTTGCGGTGTAAAAAAAGCATTTAACTTTTTTTTTGTACTTGAACATTGGATCGTTGCTACAGTAAACAAATATATGTACAGTATTAACCAACAAGACGGCTCAAGACAGCCAGTCTCGTAAGGTTCAACACAGTAAGGGTTGATAGGAAAAAGAGAAAATAAAAATAAAGTGAGAAAAAACAAAATCAAACACGTGTAACAGAAATACTTAACAAAGAATATTGAAAATCAACGAGAGATAAGATGCACAACGCACAACAAAAATCAATCCAAAACGTGAGTTGATAAACGAAAACGTAAACAAAACAGTATAAAATAACGAACGTAAATGGCAAAGGAAGAGAACATTGAGAGCATAACGAGCTGATGCACAGAGCGTAAGGAATTATAAAAGAAATCATAAAAAAACGAAAGACAGTAACAAAGAAAAGAGATAATAAAATCATAAACTCCCTTCAAAGACGCATAAGTATAGGAAAATCATAAAACCTTGGCAGTGAATGTAAGGAAACTTGTCTGAAACAGGCAATAACCGCTCGTTTTCTCTGTATCGAGACGCAACTTCTGTATACATTTTTGCTTTGTTGTTGTGGATGGTCAATCTAGATTGTAGTGAAATACAAGTGGATCAATATTGTTGAACGAAAAATTCTATCGAAAAACATTCATTATCTGGTGATGAACGGAGTGAACTGAACGAATGGCTTGAGTGCATGGAATGATAAGATGGCGTTATGTCATTGTGCGGAGAGGTTGTTAAGAACATATAAGGAATGAGAGTGGATGTGTCGTCTGATGTACGCAATGACTGTGATAAGGTAGGGAAAGAAAAGGAACGGATGTGTCGGTACGATCGTATTGGCGATCGGTATTGTGCAATCCGAACACTTACCATGTGAAGCCCATAAAGAACCTTTGCCATTGCAACGATGCGCTCGACCGTGTCTTCAATTTTATTTTCCGGTTTTTTATCCGTCTTTTCGATCGTATCCTGCACAATCTGTTCCTTTTTGCCTAGCTTCGAGTAAAGGTAGTGTTGCCAGGACATTTCGTCCGCCGGATCAAGTTTGTCCGGCAGCGTGAGCTGGGTACGGGCAAACTCAATCACCTCGTATTCGGGCATTTTCTAGGAAGAAATAATCACCAACAACAATGTTAGCAACAATTCCATTTAGAAAGTTGAACGGATGCTTCAGATACATTGCACACTGTACAACTCGTACAGTACCTTCAAACATACCTTCAAATAACGATCCTTGCAGTGCTGAACCAGCTCCTGCTCCTTACCGGCAAACAGGTTCAAACCAACCGGAAGTAGACGCTTCAGACACGCCACCATCAAGCTGGACTGAATTTCTTTATCTTTGTCGCGCTTCTTGTCACGGCTGCGCTTCTTCTTCTTTACCTTGCCACCGGATGCAGGCATGTCGCCGGATACGGCTGCGGAACGACGTGTTGCAGTTGGCATGATCAGTGCCATGTTATCGATCTCGTTAGCCGAAATAAAGTTTTGCTCTTCCTTCAGGAAGTACTGGCTCTTAGACCACACGTTAAAAATCTCCGCCACGTAGTTATACAGCTCTTCTGCCTCGGACACGTTGTCCTTGAGCCAATGGTTACGCTGCAGATCGACGTACTTGATCAGTAAGGGATAGAACGAGTAAATATCGCGGACCAGCAGTTGCCAGTCCTCCTGGATTTGTGCTTCAATCTGGGAGGTATCATCGGTGGAAGACTGTAAAGGTGGAACGGAATGAAGGCGGTTAGTAGGCCGAACCGACCGTGCCTTTGCTGCACGATGCTCACCTTGAGGAAACCACGCAAGCTTTCCTCCTTGTGGAACATACTGTCGCAACGTTTCTTGACCCGCTCGGCCAACGGCAGGAAGACGTCCTTGAGCAGCTCTTCGGAGCTGTTGATGATGATCTGCTGAGTGTAAGTAGCGATGCGCGTCATCCACGGTGCATTTTCGTTGGCGATGTTTTTGCGGATCATCTTGAGCACGTTCTTCAGCAGATGGTTCATATGATCGGCTGTAACCATCGTGACGTGATTGCCCGTCTGCGGGCTGACATTGTCCGGTCCCTGGTTCCACCAGAACGGCAGATAGGAACACAACAGTGGCAGAATGACATCGATTATGTGTTGCGCCTCCTGGTACGTCTTTTCCGACTCGACAAACTGATCGACCTCGGACAGGATCGATTCGAGCGTCGGCATACAACTCTCCATCTTGCTCATAATATCCTGCGCTTCCAGCGAGGTGTCGGCAATGCGGTTTAGCAGCGAGAAAGGATTATGTTTGTTCGCGTGCGGCTCAAGGAAAGCCACTGGAAAGCAAGAGCTGAACGCGCCAAGGCAGGAGCCAAGTGCGGGTTTATGACGTTCCAGTTCGGTCTTCAGATATTTACGATCCCGTGTTAGCGACATGTCCGTTCCAAGCGTGTAGAGTGCTGACAGGATCTTATACGACGCAACCTGGATTTCATCCACTGTTAAAAGAACGAAGAAGAGCTTGTTTTTGTTTTAGTTTCACAATTGTACGGCAAATACTTCACTGTTAACTTACACAGCAAGTCACTTCCGTAGTCACACGCTGCCAAATGATCGAACAAAGACGTCAACACAGGCAAAATCACTTGATTAACATAGGCTAGTGACGTAGAAGTTTTCAGATGCGTTCCGCGTAGTCGATCGTATTTGCCTTCCGTCAGATTCACGATCGTCTGCCCCAGATCGTCAGCAGTATTGTTGAAGAACGTCAGCATCGAGGTGCGGATAAACTCGGGACAGTTTTTCACCAACGATTTGGCGTCGATACTCTTCACCAGCACCTGCAGACAGCGTACAGTGATGCGTACATCGGCACCGAACGCGGCCAAACGATAGCGTAGCAAGCTAGCAAGTTTACAGAACAGAGCGGCAACCATTTCCTTCTCCTTGAGCGAGGCCGCTCCAACGTTGTTTGTGGCTGTAGCAATCGCAATAAAGTAATTGCGGTTGGTGGAGAAGTACTTCTCCATGAGGGGCAGTACCACCTTGGAGAAGAACTTGATATCGCGCGAACAGGTCTTGAACGAGGAGCGACGACTGAACGTGGAAGATGGTTTCAATAGCTTCATGTTAATCGTGGCACGATCGCTATAGGAAATCAGTTTCTCCAGCAGCGAGTATGCGAAGCGTAGCTCGATAGCTGCCGTGCTCATTCCCGGTTCCTCCGTTTGTCCTCGCGACGGCCTGTGGAAAAGATTGATAGATGTGTGAAAAGGTCCTCCTCTTTTCCAGCGATGAAGTCAGCTAATTACTTGTGCAGTTTGAGTCCCTGGTACTGGAGATACTTCAGGAACTCCTGTGACCGCTCGCGATCCTTACGCTTCTCCTTGTCGGTGAGCAGATCGTAGGGTACCAGCTGTGCGTGTATAGCACCACCGCACTGGTTAAGCTCTTCGTTCTTCTTCTTCGCCCAGATATCGTGCGAATTCTCGGCCAACCGTTCGGCCATGTTTTGCATCTCTCTGCTGAGCGTCAAGTTGGTCATGTCAACCGGGTGCGGATTATAGTTGAACGGAGAACCAGTATCGCCCTGCAATTCCTGGGTGAGTTAAATATGTTCCCACCGATGTACGTTGTTCACGAAGCGACATGGTAAGCGGCACACACACACACATACAGAAAATGAATTGAACAAACACAAATGCATACACGCACAGGAAACCGGAGGGGTCGTGGAATTCGGTCCGTCCCCAGGACGACGATTTGATGGTCAATTAAAGGTGATATCGGGTGATGTTGGTAGTGTCGATAGATAGGTACGGTTGCAAAGGGTGGTCATGGATTGCAGCGTTGATTTTCGGATCAGGAAATTGAAATTGGTGAATAATCATTAGAAATGTGGTAAAAGGAAGGTATTTTGTTCAAAACAGAAGCTACCGCTGGCTTTAAAAGATAAGCCAGCGCCTTAAGGTTAAGCCTTGTGCGGTAAATGGGATGGGAAGTGCTCTGAAACGAAACCGTGAGTTTGGTGAGCGCTAGTCATGGATAACTTACAAGATTGGGTTTCGATTGACGACGCATTGAGCCACGGTTGGACAGAGGTACGTCACCCTCCGAATGCTCAATTCTCCAATGCAACGCCAACAGTGCCTTTAAGCTTTCGCGTACTGGCTCCCGGTATCGTTCGCGTTCCTGAAAATCGAGTAGTATGATGCCATTTAATTGAAGATTTTATTCCATTGAAGCTCTACTTACGTATTCGCTGAGGGTGTTGTACGGCTTCAAGCGTGGGTGAGTTTTGTTTGCATCAGACCATTGATCACCATACGTCCATCCATTCTCGAGCTTACGGCTGGCCCAAGCATCATGATAGTGTTCGCTGAACTTCTGAACGATCTGGTTTAGGTCGTTGGTAAGCTGCACCGCCGTCGTATCGATCGGTTGCGGGTTGTAGTGCGGTTGGTCAGGACCACCTCCCGTAGGCTTACCGTACAGATCGTCGTCGGAGTTTTTGGACAAGCTGTAATCCGGTGGAAGCGCACAGCCGATTGCGATCAGACACGGCAATGCTTTGCCAAATAGCTCTGGATCGTAGTCCATGTTGCTGAGCGAGTCGAAAATGTTGGAGAACAGCAACATCGTAAGACGTTTCTCCTCATCAGACGACGCACCAAACTGTGATGCTTGACCGCTACCGGTGGTGCCATAGTACTTGGCGCACCGGTCGTAGTGCAGCGTTAGCAGACGCAACGCTACAGTAGTGTACTCCGACAACTTGGACACATCGATGGTAAGCTTACGAAGCAGCTTCAGCAACATAGCCGGATGCATGGCCGAGGTTAGTGCGACCAGAAAATCGGAAACGGCTTCACGTTGTCCCTTGGTGAGCATTCGATTCTTGGACATTCGATATACTGTATGCAGCGTGGCATCCAACAAGCTGGCATAGTTTTCTGCCTCGTTGTAGAACTTTGAGTGCTTGATAAGCAGTGGTAGAATGGAGTTACCGATGTAGCGATTCATTGACAGCGCCATATCGCTCTCAGAACCATCGCTGCGATCCAGCATGGTGGCCGCACGTAGATCGGGTAGGAATGCGTCCTCCAGCAAGCGATAGAACAACTCCTGCGTTTCAATGCCATAGACACGCTCGAGGAACAGCACAATGCTCTGCTTATGTCCAGGCACCAATCCGGAGGGCATGTCAGACTTGGGTCTATCCTCACCCAGCGCGGGGTTGGTGAGCGTGAACTTCAGACTTAGCACACCCTGCAGATCTTCTAACGGTACGAGCGAACGCAAAATGGCACGCGCTCGCAGCGACTCGTTCTTGCCCTGTTCGATGACGGCAGCATCCGGAGCACATCGTCCGAGCAGGTCGACCAAAGTACAGTAGAAGCACAAGATAGCTGCACCAGTGTCGATGTAATCTTCGTCGTCATCGCCCTCCGGTAGCGGGTGCGAGAAGTTCAATCCGGTAATCGTTCCTTCAGCTTCATCCTGCATCTTTCTTCGCTCGGAAATGCGCTCCGACATTTTGTTGGCGTCAATAATGGCCTTCAGTAGGCCCTCACCTTCACCGCGCAGTGCCGGGCCAAGGCACTCGGGACGTCGGATGAGCAGGCGAATGACGAGATTCGCATTTTCTTCCACACTTTCTCCATTGACCCAGACGCAGAAGCGCAGGAAATCGAGATAACGTTCACCCTCGACCGGATCCCATCCCAGATCGGGATAGCCACGCTCAATCAGCTCGGAGTTACTTTGAAGTCCACAGCGCGACAAGTAAATGGCAATTTTCTCCAGATAGTGTTCACGCAATGCCAATGCAAGCTCCGTGTTTTCCATCAAGCTGGAGTAGGCCACATCCAGCGGGGTCGATCCTCGTAGACTGGGACGCGATAACAGGATGTTCGAGTTTTCGAGCAAGAAATCGAAATGGTCGAACATAGCCTTCTGGTTCTGACGACCCGTTCGGCAGAAGTAACACAAAAAGCGACAGCAGGCGACCACCATCTGATGAGAGGTATCTTTCTCCTTCGGTGCTGACTCTTCGCCATCGGCGGTCTGGACTGGTGCATCGCTCTGCGCTTGGGCTCGTCGTCCGAGTGTATTCATCATGACCGCCATAACGTTTTCGTGTACACGCAAGATACGGATCAAATCCGGGTGCTGGAAGAAGGTGTGATTGTTGACCAGCTTCCACAATCGCTTCCGCATCAGTTCCTCCTCTTCCTGGCTCATTTGTACCGGCAGCAGTGCACGAATCTGGCTGAGTCCGACCCACATGTTTGCTACGTCACCCTTGGTTTTCGAGTTAATGACGTACGTCTTGTTCAGTGCCTTGATCAGCTCCCCGATTGTGTCGTACTGACGCACCAGCAAACCGAACATTTCACGTACGAGTTTGGGATTCTCTATTTGAGATTCCTCGGCCCACGATACGATCTGCTTGATCAATACCTTACGGAACACTTCCTCCGGTGTTTTCTTCTCTTCCTCCTCGGGCTCCTTGGGGTCTTCTTCCAGCTCCTTCACTGCGTTGATGAAGTTGTACAGCTTTTTCAACGCTCCCGGCTTTCCTTCCTCCAGCTTATCCAGTTCGGGTTCCTCAGGTTCTTGAAGCGCATTTAGCGACACCTTACCCATAAGTTTTTCGTGAAATTCGATCAAGCGATTGCGCAACTCTGGCCCACAGGATGCATTCTCCAGATCGTCTTCCTCGAGATTTTTGTATCCAAGAATTGCGTTCATTTGCTCACGCGGCGGACAACGGAATTCACGCGTCTTCTTGGCCGCTACTGCACTGGGCAAGTCTGATTGCTTGATTTCAATGTATCTGCGTGTGTGTGTGTATGTGTGTTAAAATCAGAAATGATAATTATATTGTTTGTCTATATCTATTAGAGAGACTCATTTAAAAAGCAACACGCTTTGTACCTGCGTAACTGATCCTGCTGCAGATCACCGACATAATTGTGGGCGAACGCAATGATGCTCTCGACCCGATGGCGCAGCTGAACATCGTACAGATGGTGAAGCAGGTAGCACATTTGTAGCTTTGCACCTTCGGCCATCTTCATGGTCAACAGACCTTTGCGATGCTCATCTTTTCCTTCCTTTTCGAAACTCGGATCCCACGTTTCGGGATCGATCATGATCAACAGCTTTTCCACATCTTCGTTAGTGATAACGCCGACCAGCAGCAATCGATCAATCAGCTTGATCAGTGGCCTGTTCAAACATTTCGTTAAGTACGTAAAATTCTCAACTCCACTCTCGGTACCGGTTACTTACAGGAACAGATTCTCGTTGGATCCACCGATCGGATCACGATTGTGTACCTGGTTGATGAGTACCGCCTCCTGGAGCGCACTCATCACGAATTCTCTCACCACTTCGAGTGGGAATCTTGGCGAATATAACGAGTCAATTGCCGGTATGGGTTCACTGGAAGAATCTGGTGCTACTATTGTCGGCATATTCGATTGTGAGGGTGTGGGTCTGGGGAAGGAAGAATAATGGCATGCAAATGTTTGTAGGAAAGGTAAACGGACTAGGTAGATGAATTGAACGCAAAACGAAGACAAATAGAATCCAGTTGGTCAACAGCCCAAACTCGCTTCTAGTCGCCCGTGTAATGCGATACACAGTTGGTTAGTTAGAAGTAGTAGAAGTAATGTGCAAGAATTCCATGAATAGCGGTGCCGTAAGCGTGCTATTCCTATTTCAGGGGACGTTCTCGTACGAGAGCGTAACACGTGGGGTTTAGTAACAGATTATTGAGCTCGTTTAGTGACCCATCACGCAGGGATAGAACTACTTACGCTATTTCGGTCATATTCATTTCCGGTCGCACGGAAAGTGTTTGTAGCGAGCGCAACGAATGGCACATTTCCGGGTCGACGTACAATTCCCTCAACTCCGAACCTAGCGGAATAATGTACTCATTCTTACAAACTTCCCTGCATGGGTAGAAAAGGGTATTGCGTGTTGATTAATGTGTTTGAAAAAAAAATCAGTTTCCTGTTGTATGTTCTCTCACATTGTTGTAGCGTGTGATTCCAGATGCAGCGAGATCAGCAGATCGTAGAATCCAAGGCGCAGCGGACCGCTCATGTACTCCGATTGGATCGCGTACAGTAACTGCTTCTGATCGACATGCGAGCAAAGCGCATGTGCGGCACGGTAGTTCGACTGGTAGCAGAGCGCTGAGTAGAGCGTTAGCGTGTGCGCATGGAACTGAAGCAGTCGATCGATTTCAATCAACTCCAGTATGTCGATGCAACGATCCTCCTCGGGGATGTGCAGCGCAAGCATTGAGACCGGATCTTCGCACAGCATCGACCAACCGCGAATGTCGGACAACTTTAGCGCATGCACCTGTAAGGCCGTGTTGGGTACGCGGGCCCATTGATGCGGCTTCAGACACTGGACCTTTAGCCTCGGTGGGAACTGGGGGTTGATATGCTTGTCACTCGTGGGCAGAACGGCCGCCGACAGTGGCAGGGTGGTCGGTGTTCGACCGAGCTCAATTTGAAGGATTTCCTTACTCGTAGCCTCAACGAATATGGCCGGGAAGAGTTTGGTGTCGGGCTCCATTAAAAATACGTGAGAAGTTTCCTTACCCTCGCATGTAAACCGGATCGTACCGGTAGCCGTATCTACGAAGCAGCCTACAAACATACCCTGAGAAGCACCTTTGCCCGAAGAGTCTTGGGTTACTTCGTTGAACAGTTCGTCCGCTCGTACCATGTAGCACGATTGGCGGTTGACACTGAAAGCAGCAAGCAATCCAAACGTAAGTGAAGTTATATCTATCGTCCAGCACAAAATGCTTACATTTCAATGGTTTTCTCGTTCTCATCTTCTACGTAGATCGCTGCATGGCGCACCTTGTTCTGGCCGAATTCTTTGCTGTGCACGTGGTACTGCGTTGTCACCCAGCCGACGTAAACGTGGGTCGGATCCTGACCGGGGAAGATGCGTACACCGTAGAAGTACTCGTTGATCAAACGCAGACACTCCGCATCGTATACTTCGTTGCCGAACGATTCGACCTGCGGACTGGCCATTCCTTTGCGCTCGGGAACCATCGGTGGTTGCGCGCGCAGATCACTGTTCGACAGCCGCGTCGCTTGACCGCGCTGCGCTACCTTCAAATTGCTCTTTCGTGGCTCGGGTTCCGGTGTGCGACGATCCTTCAGCTTGTCCTTGCTCTGATCGCGCTTTTTACCGAACAGCCGGAAAGGACTGCGGCCGCGCTTTTTACGCTCATCACCAACACCGTCCAGCTCGTTGTCGGAATAAGCGTTCAGCTCACCGTCACTCGTTGCTTCACCATTGATCTCGATGCCAGGTGGACTAAGGCCACCGCGTGATTGATGGCGCGACGGACGGCGCGGTCCATTGCGCATCATTTCGTCGGCTTCCGCTGCATCTTCGGAGTAGTTTCGATGCAGACCCTTGATATCGTTCATCGTGAAGCCACTGCGCATGATATGATCGAAGTGTGCCGGTGCGGAATGATCCACCTCCGTCATCAGGCGATGCTGACGCATGCGAATCTCGTCCCAGCGACGTGTCTTCTCCTGCTCACTGTGGTTACGAACAATTTTATTTATTGGATGATTCATGCCTTGCTGAAGACGCAGTGCGCTTTCTTACCTAATGAAAGTATTAGCGCACGTTACCGGGAGCGACAAACGCAAAAATTCCCAGTTGGCTTTTTCCATCGTCTCGAACGTGTTGTGCGAGATCTTCATGCAAGGCGGTGTATCCGCACCGCCTGGGATACGTGTGACGTCAATCTTACACTCCGGTATCTCGTCTGTGTTTTCGAAGATCGGTTGATCCTTCGTATACCAGTGAGTAACAGGGCGTTTCATGTTGCTGGAAACAAAAACAAAAAAAAGTTACATCATACATAAAGCCCAACTAGCGAAGTTGTATTCGGCGGTTTACACTTACACACAGAATGGTTCGTAACCTTCCTGCAAACCACAGGTAGTGAACCATTTCAAAGAGTCCACGTCTTGGCCATAAACAACACGTGCTTTCTGACCGATCTGTACGAAAGGAAAATTGCAAATCGATTCTTAGCTGGTTATATTCTGTTGAAATTTCGGAATCGTAAAATACGTACACCGATAGTACACGCTGGCACAAATCCAACTCCTTCCGGTGCGGTTACATCCGCAAACGTCGTCTCACCGCCGAGGGCATCCATCAGTAACTCACCGTTCAACGAAAAACCTAGCATGAAACGGAAGAATATTAGTCTTCGAGAACTATCAGAATCTGAAGAAATTGCTGGTTAGACAGAAAGTGGAATAAAATTGTTATGTACAAATAGAGTAGCTAGTCACAACTAGTGTTAATGTGCACCATTCGTTAGAGATTAGTAGAATCGTATCATTCTCCTAACCGCAGCGTTACGTTGTAATATTCATGCGTTGTACTTTTCACATGCCACGGATAATGTCCATGTTCTATTCGCTACGTATGCTCGAATCAAACGGAGAAGCATCTATTGTGGATGAAGTTTTTATTTGCATTATGTTAATGTAATAAACACCATGCTAATTGTGCAGTTTAAGAGAGATATATGCGTTGTATAATTACAATGGTGGTATAGTAGCTTATTTCTTTGAACCAAACTAGAACTGATTGTTGATATAATGGCATCTAAGTATGTTAAAATAAAAAGACATTTTGCGAAATAAGCTTAGAAGCGATAAAAAAAAACATGTTGCTTATCGTATCGATTGAGTGTCGTTCAAGGATAAGCGTTCAGGTTCAGTGAGTAGACATCGTCTTGGAGAACTTTTTACCCTAGTCTAAGATAGTACATATGCATAGTACTTTTGGCGTACGTGTCTTGTTAAATATATACGGCAATACGAGTAAAAAGCTGTTAAAATTGCATAAATAGCGAAACGTCATACCGATGCAATAAGCCGAAATTAAATTATTGTTTGTTACGTAAAATATTAAATAAAAATGTCGTTTGAATAATAGAAGCGATTAGTTTGTCGTTCTAGAATTTGAGAATGATTTCTTACTGATCGTATGATCCACTAAGTCAAGAAATACACCGACTATATCGCCTGGTACCCACTGTTTGCCGAACGACTCCGTTGCACCGCCGGACACTTTCTCTTCCTGGTTTGTTGTTAACGGTTCACAGGTTCGTTAACGGTTTTACGAAAATATGAACCCATCCACCCGTACCACCAAGGTTGGGTGATAAATTTTGCGTTGATCGGAAGTGAGGTAAGGTATCGATTTTATTTTTATTTTGAAACAATTAGATTCAGTGGCGTTGACGGGGTTGGTCGGTGTCGCAGTTTAACATGTCAATACAAGGAATGAAGGACGCAATCATTAGTACAGTGGGCACAAACGCAACATGAAACAGATCGGGTTGGTATAGATAATGTGTTTGTTCCGATATCCCCAGCGTGTGCCGATGATGCCAGTATGTTGCGTGTTGAAGAATTTATTTGTATAACATTGTAAATTTGTATGACCATCAATTTTCAGATGACCGCGCAGATGTGTTTTGAATACGGGGGAATGTTGATACAGAATTCAACACAGTCGGATAGGTGAATAGTAGAGGAAAGCGATGGAAAAGAGAATAGAAAAAGAGAGTTACAGAAAGAGAGAAAGAGAGAAAGAGAGAAAGAAAACATAATTCAGAATGGAAGATGTTTTTTCTCCTACGAGGATAATTTCCGGAACGGATTCTATCGAATTGATTTTTTGTTCTAAGGTAAACCCACTCATCAATTTTGCTTTGGGTTTAAATTTGATTAACACTAAACGCTCTGTGAGGTGATTTTTCCGTGAACATAGATTTCTCTGTGATAAACATATCGAAACAAGAATCGAATGCATGTTTCGTGTAAAGTGTGTAAATTAACACAAGATAGTTTGAAGACGCATGTTCAAAGAGTAAGTAACTACACATTGATGGGTGATCCGTGAATGATGCCAGAATACTTAGCGCTTGTCCGTGTAACCAATCGAAAAACCGACATCTAACATAGACGATAGAGAGATTAACAACATGAGAAAAGTGTGTATGATATCAAACCGGAACAATCTGCAGCTTGAGGCTAGTTAAAACATACACAAAAATATTCTTAGACGAAAATTTTGATAGGCCAGGACAATTGGAGGACAGCAACGATATGCAACGTGTAGTTATATAGTAGAAACAAAACGAAAGGAAATCAAGTAAAAGTAAGAAAAACAAAACCAACACGCATACACGCTACAGAGCGCCGTTTTACGCGTCGCACACTAGCTTACTCATGCTCTTTTCGTAGACGTTTATGAAGCAACCGATGATGTCTCCGATCTTATAGCGTCTACCAAAGTCTTCGAGCGTATGCAAATGCATCTTGCGTGCCTGAGGCATACCGGTTTCGGGCATAGATTGGGTATGAAATCCAGGCCGCCGTAAGAAGTGGTGTAAGGTATGTGCGTCGTATGGGACGGTGCAGCAGGGAATAATCGAACAGGACGCGCACATCGATTGCATCGGGAGTAGTGGATTGATAAAAGATGAATCGGAAATAGTGGTCAGAAAAGTTGAATTGCACTGCTAACTACCGCAAAACAGCAATGTAATGCTTAGCGCTGCTTTACACATCGACTTATAGAGCTGTGAGTTTTAATGCGAGGAAACCATTCGCCCAGGTAAACATGTAAGTGTGCATGAGTGGAGTGAAATATTTCGACAGAGCACCAGAAGCTCCATGAATTTCGCGTCTCGGTTGATGTATCGAAGTCATTCGTTACCAGGGAATCTACTTACATTATATCCATCAAAAGCCCAGGAAGCATCGTCGCTTCCAAGCATCGTTCCAGGATTACAATCAGCTCTAGCCCAACCAACCTAGCAAAAAGAAGAAAATAAGCAGTAGTAGTAACCAACAGTTCGAATTTTTAGGAAAATGATGCGCACTCAAAGTGCAATCGAAAACGTAGCAAATGAATAGTCCGACACTTACCCTCATCGGACCAGCGGTGAGAACTTCGAACTCAAAGTACCATTTTCCCGAAGTTACGGCGTACGTTCGTTCTACACGGTACGTACGGTAAGCAGCAAACTTTTGGCGCAACGCTTCCGCTGCCAGCGCCTCGTTGGCCTCACCAGTCGGCGGATCCAGATTATAGCCATAGATAAGGAGCGTTCGAACGGTTTCCGACGCGGTGTCACGGTTTGCCTTCTTGATCGCTTCGTCGACCTTGGAATATGGCACCAGATGGGGGCTGCGCAGGTTTTCGGAGTCTTCGTTCAAACCGTAGGTCCATCCCTGCTGGATGCGCTCCTTCGCCCACAGGTTGTGAGTGTTCTCCGCCAGCTGGTCCACCAGCTCCTCCATCTTGGGCGTAAGCACGGCAGCACTCAGGTCGAGTGGTGCCGGTTTGTATCCGTTGCCCTGCATGTACGGATCGTTCGGCAGACGGATCGGACGGATGCGTGCCGGTGGTCTATCCATCGAGATGTAGTATCCAAGTGCTAGGATCGTTTTGAGTGTCTGCACGGCTAGCTGACAGTCGTAGCGCTTTTCGGCCGCTGGCAGCTTCTCGAAAGATGTCAAGCACGGATGAATGCGGTACACGTCGTCCCGACGTTCGCCCCAGGTCCAACCAGCTTCGATCTTGTTCAGAGCCCACATTTCGTGAATGTTTTCGGCCAGTTTGTCCCGAATCGTTTCGACCGACGAAGGTAGCGTGACGGAGGACGTATCGACTGGCTTCGGCACGAACGCTGTATCGTCCTCCACCAGCCACGGACCGGCAAGTACGTTCTTGTTGAGATTGCCGAAGTAGAAGCACGGATCGAGGCTAAGGTTCTGGTGTGGCATAAGGCACTGAACGAGCGGCGAGAAGCCTGGCGGGGGATTGAACTTCAGCCGACCGTTGTCACCGCCGAACAGGAAGCGACAGCTTAACTTCGACGAGCAGCTCATCACGGGGAAGAACATACCGTCCAGGTTGAAGTCGGTGAAGCAACCCTGTACCGGCTCACCGTTGAACGTAAAACGAATGATGGGAACGCTCAAATCGAGCGTGCATCCAATCACGTCACCTTTCTTAATGAACGGCTCCGAGATTTCTCGCGGCACCACACAGGTACGTCGTCCGGCGGACCAGAAAAACATACCATCAAACCCGTACGAGAACAGATCGTCACCAACACCGTTGCCGCCCCACTTTTCGCCACCGCCTGGGTATGGCACGTAGCCAGCCGTATTGGCCCAACCGATACGCAGATGAGGCATCATGTGTGTCATCTGCTCGATGTGATCCATCGTCACCTCGAAGTACCACTTCTGGTAGATGGCCGATCCTTCGACGCGACCGACAAAAATGTTCGGCCGAATGCTGGCCACATGGTCGACGAGCCCCGTTTGCAGGAGCAGATTCTTGCCCGGCAGCAGAAAGTCGCAAATGTTGTTCTGCGACGATCGTACGGCAACGCCGTTACCGACACAAAGCGAACACAGCACGTCCAATACCTTCGGATCGCGTCCGTGCTTTTCCAGCAGCGAGATAATCACTTTGATGTGTTCGTCCCGCATCATGTTCAGTGCCTCCGGCGAGTCGATGAGCACGCAGTGCAACACGTCCAGCATACCGGATCCTTCGCTGGAAGCTTGCGAACCAAGTCGCGAGAACAGCCAGTTCAGGCGGTTGGAGTTGGCAAACTGGGCGCAGTTCGTGTGGTTGCCCTTGATGATCGCCGCCAGTAGCTGGTACAGATAGCCAGAGATCATGTCCCAGCTCTGTCCGCTCTCGTCGTTGGCCAAAAATGAAGCCAAAAATCCCTGCGATGAGATGACGTTGATTTTGTCGATCGCTTCGAGGATGAGATTTAGCACGCCCTCCTCCTGGAACAGATCCTGCCGGTTGCGCAACGCACGTAGACGGTTCTGCTTCTCCTCGTGCTCCATGTCGTCCTCGGGTTGTGCGAAGTAGTTGATCAAATCTTCCAGGCACATTACCATCTCACCCAAGTTGACGGTCTGCAGAAAAATAGAGTGCCGACGATTTTCTTGCAGAGTTTCAAGGCCACTGGGAAGAAATAAAACAGTAAAAAGGATTACGTTCGTGCAGTGGTGTGATTTCATATACATTCGTAGCATGTAGACTTTTCATTTAAAATGTTTAATGAAATGTATAACATAATGGAAATGCAAATAATAGTTTGTTCCCGTCAATCATATTTTATCCTTTTAAAAGATACTTCAAATTTCATCATAAAATCATCCAAAAATTCGGAACCAATTCAATTCATCTATTGATGCGAACATTTTGTATTTTATACCAAAAATGTTACCCTGTACGACACAAGCAACTAAGAAAACAAATAAGAATATTTTCAGATTGCGATGCGTGGCATGTACACTAGGAAAATGTACTCAATCTAATTTTGACGTTTGCATATTAAATTTACTGAAAATCACATAACTTTTGCACACTTTTGCCTACCATGTTATTTGGACGATTTCTTCGTATTCCATGTCTGTGAAAAGTTTGAATATCTTACATTTTTACTGCATTACGCGTTCGCTTGTGTCATGTCTTAATTTGGAACAATCTTCCTAGTAAGGACAGACTGATCAGAGTGTTTTTCTCTCGGTTAATAAAAACAATTGTTCAAATTGACTGTTATAGCAGCATTAGTCTAGTAAGCTAAACAGTGGCAAGGATAAATGCATAGGATATTAATTCAAAAGAAGAAAAAAAGAATAAATAAAAAAAGTTGTAATTACCTGATGAACTTGGTAAACAAGCTGCTACACTTGCGGATAACACGAGCCGTACGCGATTCCTCTTCCTGCGAGCGGGAAAAGTCAAGCCCATCGTCCATCTTACCCTCCTCGTGCAGGATCGCTTGCTTTTCCTCGACCTTGCCGACGCCCTTCTTTTTCGTCTCGTAGCTCTTGTAGCTGACCCAAAGGCCCGATTCGTAGTGCTGCATGATGACGGTGGAGTCACCGTACTTGATGATAGGGGCGCCGATGATTTCCAGATCCTTGTCCTCGAGCACCACCTTCTGGTCATCCTTTTCCAGGCGCAGGACAAACGCGGTCTGCGAGGTCGTAGCCTGGTCACGGCTCATCAGAATCAGTTCGTTATTTTCGTTTACTCCCAGGTAGCGGCCGGTCGTAAGGTGACGGATGCGCATCGGATGGGACCAATTTATGAAGCCACCGGCCCACTTGGTACGGGCCAGCTCGAGGCGCCACAGGGAACGAGCCTGCGACATCACCGAGCCTCCTTCGTAAACGACGATGCTAAAGTAAGAACGATTTTCGTCAACGCACAGTGCTTTTCTACCTCTCTACCTGTTATTACAATCGTCCGGAGTGTACTTACTTTTGTCCCTGGTCTAAGCCCCATGTACTCGGTATCGTCAGACATTCGTCACCACCGTGGAAGAACCGAAGTACATCGCCACCGAAAACGTAACCAACGTACTTCATGCGCGAAATACCCGTACCGTACGGTTGCACACTCCAGTGCGTGACATGGAAGCTAGCATTCACGATCGACAGATCGTTTTCCTTGGTGGTGTGCTGTGGATGCATGGTGAATATTGCTGACACTGGCGATGAGCGGGGTACGCGGTAGCACTTACCAAATATCGCTCGGTAGCGACGGACACCAGAATAAGATCGTCACCGACACGGACCTTCTCACCCTCCGAACGCTGCTTGCTGGCTGGATGTACGGTCCACCAGCAGGCTTCACCTTGGCTGTGCTCCTGCAGACCGACATCGAACGACAGCTTATCGTTCGAGGACGAAGTCGACAGACAGGCCAGGTACTGTGTATGCGTACGAAAAGAAACGATTAATAATTTGCTCGTTGCTGACTAGCATGGTACGGTGACTAATAATAGCACACCAACAGGTTGCCAGAATTATGCAAACATTAGCTACGGAGATTCGTCAACGAAGCAAGATGTGCATAGCTGTGCACGAATGTGCAAATAGAAACAAAATGAACGAAATGTTTGCACAGAACCTCGAAGCTTTTGACAGACTAAACAAAAAAAAAACTCGTTTTCTGAAATATCTTACCATATCACTGTTGTTGTGACGTAACAGGATGGCATTGCCGTAGAGCAACGTACGATGTCCAGAACCGGTGCCCTTGCCCTGTTCATGTATACCGATGAGACATTATTGGTTAGGGGAGGGAATCGATAAGAAAAAAAGAACACTTTAGTGCAATACTGAGCTGTAGTTTTATGAAGAGAAGAAAAAACGCCATTCGCAAGACATCGAAGCGACGTGCTCACAGAGCAGCGCTGTTGTGGGTGTTAACATTTCAGTTGTAGAAGAGCTTACTGAACGGTGTTTCATACGCATGTTCGGGTTAATTAACGGTAATATCATTCCATTCCAAGGCCAAACACTTTAAAACGTTCTAGTCTACTTGAGTTAACACTGCTAGTATCAATGTTTGTGCCTGAGTGTGGGAGTGGGGTTTTTTTTACACTTCTATAGGTGTTGGTGCAGTATGCGCTTCTAGGAGTTTCCCAAGAGTCGATGTTATGCTGGTGCAAATATACAAACATGCAATGGCATCCAAAGGGAAGTGGAATCTCGATTCAGATAGTAGGTACGGAACGTGCAAGTCATGCAACTTGTCGTGTCGAATATATACAAAATGGTTGGAATCACAGGTGTGCTATACACGCAGTGCTATGATTATGTTTAATCTACACGATGTTTTTTAAGAGACAGTTTTGAAGAATCGCTGTACAGAGTACGAATTTGATATATTCCTGCATTTTAATAATTTGAGTAGTTATCGGTTTAAAATATTATAAGATATTGCATACATTTGTATTCGAGCCTGACTGGGATTTGCATTCCACGAAAAGTTCATATAGCACACACGAACTCATGCAACGAACGGGAAAGAGAATTGACCCATTGCCGCTTTGCGTACTATGTACGATGCGGGAAGGTGTGGAATTGTTTCTTCAGCGTTATGTTGTCACCCTAAGACACCATTCGTTCTCGTTCAAGAGCGAGCGTGATGAGGATAGTACAGTCAAGATTGAAAGAGAAGATGGAATGATTAGAGAAATGTTTAGAGTAAAATTTAGAATTAACCAAAACTCAAACCAATTAGTTAATCAAATGATATCAAAATTTTGAATCAGAAAAAAACACTAGTATTTAAATTCAAACAGCCAATTAAACGTTGTATCATGAAGGTTATGGGGTATGAGGAAGAAAATAATGATCATAGAATAGAACGAAAAGATTAGATGTAGTAAGCGTACAATAGAGATGTAAAGTGCTTAGAAGTGTAATAAGATTTGGAAAGAAAAAAGTGACAAAGGCGAAAAGAAAGTAGAGAAAGAGAGTAATGACAGAACGAAACATGAAACATGAATTCCAGGCCAGGCCAGACAACGAAAGACACAGAGGAACGAAACAACAAGAAACACGCAGAATAAAAAAAATTGGGAAAGTTTGGTATTTTCGTTTTTGCGATACGATATTCGGAGGGAGACAGGATGCAATCTTCACATCGCTAAGGTACGCTGCACTTACTACCGAATCGTTTCCCTGAAAGTAAATTAAGCCGAGAAAATGGGTTCTGCATGAGAACGAATGTGGTTTTGTAGAATTTGCTTTGAACGGCCGGTGATCATTCCAGCTATACTGGTAAATCCGGTTCCAGTTACACATTTTTCTAAATCTAAAGAGTTTTGCTCAAACTGACTCGTAAAGCATACATAATATAATTAATTCTGACGGTGAACTGAAAATGACGCGCAAAATTGTTACATTAACTGCCGGTGGGCAATGTGAATATTAACAGCATACGTGGGGCCGATTCGCTTAGGCCTCCATGAAAATCTCATAAATCATCCCAGTGTGCTTTCTGTGGATCCTTCTTCCATGTACCTCACTCGAGGGATGTGGTTTGAAAGACGAAAGATAGAACCTGCTGTTAGCGGAAGGACATGGTTATGAACGGATCCGGATGCCAAAAGAAAAAAAAAGCTAGCACCACTGACGGCATAATCATCTGCGCGTCACAGATATTTTCCCTCCGCAAAATTGCTTCCTCTCGAATGAAATGTGATTGAAAGCTTTCTGCGTTTCACGCCTGGCTCCGGTTTTGAATGTAAATTCTGTACACTTTTATGACCACCTGGACGGCCATAAAGTGCACAGCCATCGGCTCTCATCGTTCTTTTCGCTGTATCTTCGGCTCTTATCGATCAATATGTGGATCTAAGAGTCTATGTATGAGGATTTTCAAGTGCACTATAGAAAATCTCTTCTGTCCTCCTGCTGCATCTCAGATCTTACAATTTGGTGTTTTTGTTCCAGAAATTTTTGATTGTTTTCCAACTTTTTTGATAATATTCATATTATTATACAATTTAGCTTACAAGCTCTCAGTAATTAAGCTAAAACCTCAGGTTGAGGTTACAAAAGCTTTTTTTGTTTTTTGTTTTATAATGAAAAGCCACATTTAATTTAATCATCATAGTTACAGATTAATTCGTATCGAAATATTTTAATATGGATTTTTCCTTCATGATGTCTGTTACATCCATTATCGTTTTACAGAAAATTTGGTGATTTTTTTAGAAAATCTCATATTTATTTTTAGGGGAGCTTTTCCACGATGAGAAGAATAATAACATAATTCTTAAGCTGACGAGCTAAGGTTTGGAAATTTTTGAGAACTCGTCAAAAATAGAACGAAGCATTGCCAAATAATACCTAAAGAGTGGGATATGTTCTGTATAATGTGTGGTTAATTGTAGGGTAATAAAGGGCGTAAAAAAAAATCTCCCTAGCCTAGAAAAATTGCACAGAGGTGGGATAGAAACGCAAAAACGAATCAAAGGAAAATCTAAGGTAAAAACAAAAAACAAAAGCTAGTGTCGCCTGAAGTTCCACCGCAGGGATAGTTGGCCGTTCGTTCGGCACGTTACACGAACGGAGGATGTGGGCAATATGAATGCAAATTCCGTGGAACAAAAAGCAAAATTAAACATCAGCATGTGACGCCATCTAGTAGCCGTGTGTCTCTGATCGGGTTCTGAACTATGTTTGGTTTTTTGGGACGCTCTAAAATAATGTTGCCACTTGTGTGTTGTGCTTTTATTCTTTATTCCCAACGGATGAGTCCGGCCGTTTCCACCAGTATCCACCAGTTTCCACCAGTTTCCACCAGTATCCGGCAGTAACCGGCCTGACCAGTATCCGAACCGAGAGCTCAAGCTGAACAGGTGGTGTGAGTAATATTTGTGTGAATTATACATTTCGACGCTGACGCGTTGCTTGACGGTGATCAAATAAACAGGAAAGTGAGAAATAACGCGAGCAAACAGCATACACTCTGCAAAGTGTCGCACACTGCGCGATGCCCTCGGAAAAACCACGCTCAAAACAGAAGGAGCAAATAATCGATAATGTATGCCAAAACTACTCCACACCTTGCAGAAACAGATAAATACGAGGTTGTTTTTTTGGGCTGTTTGAGAGAATTAGCATGTTCATTCGAGGAGTGTGTTTGTGTGCTACAGAGTTCTACAGATGTGCATGTGGGAAAGATAAAAATCAAAACACTCGTATGTATGTACCAGGTGTGTGCAGTAACGGGGAAAGTGTGAAGACTAAACTAGAAACACGGGTTCAACCGTTTGAAGAGACTGTACACAGTCCATCGGGATGGAAATTGGTATCCTGTCTCGCCCTAGGCTACCTCACCAGTGTCTCGCGATTGAACGCATTAACCAGCATATCCACGCCAAGCACGCCTCTGGCCAACATCAGACCAGGCAGCTGGCGGTAGAAGGGTGTGTTTTGTGGTGGAATACTTACCGTTTCCGAACCGGCGGCGGTAACCAACTCCTGCAGCGCACGCACCGACAGGGCCTGCTCTATTACGAACACACACTGCGATAGGTCCGGTGGGATGTTCTTGTCTGCGATGTTCTCCAGGAAGCAGTGCCGGTTGCCGAAACCTTCAGCCGCCAGACACACACGCTCACCGGTTGCCGTGCAGGACAGGCAGACCATATCTTCCTGTGGGGAGGCAAATCAAGCAAAAAACCGTTGATAATGATTAGGCACAACGATGCTTCGTAAAAATTGTGAAACACGGTGGTGATGATGATGAGCTTTTTAAGGCAGATTCTTTAAAAGTGAGTAAGTTAAACACTATGTTTAGTTTGGTAGGACACAGGAAGTTTCAGAGGTATGCAATACGTTCAAAAGATGTGTGACGGAGATCAAGAGTCACCCAGAGATTTTAAAAAGACCGCAGTAAATAAGTAAGAATATATCACAAAAAATGTAAGTATGCGGAAAGGTTTTTCCGTGTACTTAAAAAAGTTTTTTATTTTAAATCACCAGCGATTTATTCTGTATTCATGTCCTATCAAAGTTTTGAAATTATTGAACAAATTATCAAGATCAATGGTTAAATAGTTTTTAATCACCCACATAGCTTATGGAATTTAAAGCGTGTCAAACTGACTATATTCGTAAATGTCGTAAATTTTATCACGTAAATTACAATGCAAATACTTCTGAACATAATATTATACTTAATTTGCAGTCATTTATGTTGACAAAAAAAAATCAATTTAGAAATTACCATCGTATATGTTTGGAAGAAACTTTCGAACGTTTCATGTCTAGT
>JXXA01010623.1:0-12096 GCA_000956255.1 Anopheles punctulatus | reverse complement strand
TATCGATTAGTTTTGAAGATTGAACAACACTGATTTAATGATGAATCGATAAAGAGAATTCCCGTGCGATGCCCTATGATGCTTATACATGATTGTGCTAACCTTACCAATCAACTTGAAGTGTCCAATTTCACAGATCGTTTCTTACCGAGGTCATATCGTAAGAATGCAGCCAGGCAGACATCGTAAAGGTTTATTTATCTTCAAGCCAGAATAAGGATGTAAAACCTGTTGCATTCGAAAACAAATCCGATTCTTGGGCTCCGGTATGCAACGGCAGTCAGGTCCAACATAACCATAATTTAATAAACTAAATTACCTTCGATCACACTTCACACGAAAGCCGATGCGGAAGAAATGGCTGTGATGCTGGCTCGTACACCGTCACCGATCAAAGTGTGAAACACTTAATCACCGTCCGAGACGTGCCTCGATGTAGCTGATTCGATAAGAACATGCCATTTAGTTTCTTGACCAATCGTCTTTACCGCACAAAGAGAGCGAAAGTGTCGGCCTCTTTCGATGGTTGCATATGCCATTGTTTCCGATCGTCATTGGCCGTAAGATGGGTTCGGAAGTGACCGAGCAGTTTCGATCGTCTTTAATGTAAATAGTACGTGATTATTTCACCGCTTGCTTTCTCTATCACAAACGGCAGTGAGAGCGGCCATACCTCCAGCATGATTATTTGTCTACCGAAGGTGTTGTCGGTGTAAAATCGTTGCAGGTTATTTTAAAACGAGGATGCAAAACGCAATCAGATGCAGCGGAAGTGTACAACAATACCTGGTTGCACAGGTTGGAGCGATGGGATGGGGTGTGCATAAATTTATACGTTACCGACCAGCAGAACCACACGCGCTTGCTCGCATATTCTGCCGAAGGTTCGCTTTCATCCAGACCGGCGGAAACGCGACGGGCAGGGACGGGAACATATCGTCTCTTGCAAGCCGGAGTGGTGGAAAATTAGATTTAAATTGATTGCTGCCATCACGCGGCTACGCACGCAGACACAACGACATACCTTTTCTTGTCCGATTTTCATCATGGAACTTCGTGTCCGAAGGTTATACTGGTTGCCTGGTTGGTACCAATCACCGAGAGCATCGTCGACGTCATCTTCAATCCCCTCCTCCGGGGGTGCTCATCGCTGGAGTATCGTCACACGGCGGTCAGGTTGCTCACGGGTCGTAAATGATTTTCCAGTGGAATTTCGTACATACACCCCAATCCCCGGGGCGGGAGAATCTGCTGCCACATTTGGTGGATTACCCCATCCGGCAGTCGTAGCTACGTTTGTGATTCGAAGAAATTGAATTATTAGCATGGAATGATTGGATTTGCGTGCTTATGGCTGTATTAGGATGGCCATAGTTACGAGTCTTCCTCACAGCCGTTTGTGTCGGATGTTTGTGAAATGTGATGAACCCATTGTAAGCGGCCAGTCGACGGGAGGATACGTTTAAGGATGGATATTATCCTAGCTTCACGTCGATAGTCATGTTGTATCGATCGTGCGAAGGAGATAAATCGAAAGCAATAAGAGTGGCGATGCCGCTAGTCGTGTAAATCCTGTCCACAGCGGCGATCGGCAGCGGGTGAACCGCAGTCCTTCGCAGCGTGTGTGGCATTTCTCGCGCTACGGTGCTTCACTCGGGACGTGAGCTTTGTCATCCCTTTACCACCGCTGCAGCTAAAGTAGAGCTGGTACGAAGACGGTTGAGGGGCTGAGGTACGAACAGAAGCTGGCACGTTTTAATTGCGCATGTATGCCATGTTGTTACCCGGATTGCATCGGGATCAGAGAGAGAGGGAGAGAGGGAAAGAAATGTTGTGTCTAGACATCCTCAGCTTTGCTAGCGAGGTGGCCATTCGACGGGTTTACGGTTTTTACAAATCATATCGTAATCTCATAGCAAAAGAAATTATTCCTTCCTTTCCCTATACCCACATACAGAACAAGTGAATATGTTTTTTTTCTATTGAAATTACAAAAAACAATAGCAAACGTAAAGCTACAGAAACGCTTTGTAAGCGAAAAGTACAGTCGTACAAGTAGAAATTAAAAAAAAAGCCAATAAATATTTTCCCTGATTGGCATAATCAATAAGTAGGATGCGAAAAGGAACGGAAAATGCAATATTGTATCGTATGGGGTGCAGCCACCGTGAACGAAATCCTTCTGCTCTGCAGCTACGATGCAACGCGAGGATATAATTAATGTTGAATGTAAATGAGATATCCAGTCGGGCCAATGGCTGGGTAGAGCAATAGTAGGCTGGTTGAGCTTTTCGCAGCCAAAACCACCCGCCCCCCCGAACCTTCGCTGTTTGGTGGCAAATCACCGAAATCTGAATCTAATTTGCTGGTCAATTTCGCGGCCGCACTCATAAGGGAGGCACCGGGTTTCACTCCCGGCTCTTTTGGCTCGCATAAAAGAGTGCATATTTACACTGCATTTCGGGCACAATCAATCATGTTTACTTATGGGCGAAGTTTGTATGTCTGTCAAATAAAAACGTCCTTTTACTCATCGCGCACACACACACACACGCTCATTTCCTGACGCGTTGCAAATGACTCCGGCACTGCATGCATAATGCGTAGTAATTATCAATTATAGTGCGTGCAGAGTAGAGCGAATTGAATGAATATGTATATAAATTACGTTCGGTTAAACATGATTTATTATTACGAACGTTTCGTCACCTGGACGGACCACCTCCCACGACTCTTTCCCACGGTGGCCAGAAGGTTAAAAAGTGTGCTTTTTGCATTTTTATTAACAAAAATTGGCGTGCCAAAATGTCATCCTCGTGCCAGCGGGTGGAGCGAAACGAAAACCCATCGCATCGAGCGAATCGGTGGCGATCGATAAATGCATAATGTGCATCGTGAAGCATTGGGTTTATTTTTTCCGTGCTAAAAACAGGTTGGACCAGCAGCGGGGAGGCTATTTATTGATGGGGCTTTTTTTTAATAATGCAAAGTTATGGTGGGCGTTTCGTGCACTTTTTCCTCCCTCTCTCTGGTGTGTAATACGATTGTCAAATTAATAAACGATGGTGAAGCCTTAATAATAAAATAACAACAAAGGTAACCGGGTGGGGTGGATTTAAATGTCGCTGCCGGTCGCGATGCAAGGTACACGTAAAATGCACCACAAAATGACGGGCAAGCTTCGGTTCGGTTTCGGTCACCGAGGAGCCGGAGATAATACGCCAATGATTTCCAAAATATTTCATTCCCAAGGGCCCCTCCGAGGACTGTACAACGATCGGTAGCCTCCGATCATGGGGACAACGATTTTCGGAATTAAAATTAATAACCTCTGGTTACCCTTTTACACACACGCACACACACAAACAGTATTGAGGGATGCTGTGGCAGGCCAGTATTATGCTGTGTGCTCTTTCCACTTGGAACTGGTCCGCTTATTGATTTTTTGCTGATGCTGATCGTCTGCCTGACGCAAGCACCGCATCTCATTTGCACGAAAACAACGAACGCACCAGGCCAGGGCAAAGGACACGGAGCGCGAACAGAAACGGTGAAAACTGCACTTCCGGCGTCGCGGAATATTAATCGCTTCACGGTTGTTGCCTCCATTACACGCCAGGCCACGCAAATAATGGCCCGCAGCATATGACGAAACACGCCCCGCGCGAAACTCGTCGCAGAAAATGGTACCGGGTACCGAATCGCGTGTGTCCACCTTTTATCCCGCGGATTTACAGTCGCATCTCGTGCCGCCACCAATGGATACGCCGTGTCGCGTGTCGGTGTGGCATGTTTTGTGTCGTGTTGTGGGGGATCCATCAGCACCATCCGCCAACGCTTTGTGCTCATCGATTATGACGCTCTTGCTACCTACGTAGCGTGTGTGGCGGAAAGATGGGCTAATTTTTTCCTCCCTTGTCACATTCATTCTGCACAAACGCACGGACCATCGTGCCACGGTGGTGTAGCCGACAGATCCAGAGCTAGGCAGGCAGGCAGGCAGGCAGGCAGACAGGCAGGCAGTGGTTCGACAAATCACAAATGGCATACCTCCGCCTTCATCAGCTATCATTTTGCCGACATGCATGCATCATCATCACGGGTAGGATTTGTGTTAGCCTCCCCGGCTTTGGAGCTAAGCAAGAGCATAGTGCATCATCCTGTGATGGTGGTGAAGAGTCATCGGTGGAGGGGCAGGATTCGTGTCAATCGTGCCGAATGCGGATACGGCGTACGGCGAGTTGGCCTTTGCAAACTTTGCAAATAACTATTGATGGGGAATTAATGCGCTTGGTGTGGCGGTCGACCATCATCACATCCAGTTGAATCACATTTGCATTTGCACGCAGAGGGATAAAGATTGTTTGTTCATAATGACAAACTATGGGTGAGAAAATGAAAGAATCTTTTCATCCAACAACACATTTCGGATCGCTTTTGTGGATTTTACATATCGACGCATTCGCCCAATTTTGTTGCCAACGTTGTCATGTTCGTGTTCAATTTTTTGATTCCACATTTGTTTCTTTTTATTAATTTGTTAGTCAGTGTGTTACTAAGTATCTTCTCGACTAGCTTATTTTACTTTTATTACTGTTATTTATTCATTTAAAGAAATTACCAAAAGCATATAATTAGCGCAAAGTTTGGGAATTTTTCAATGTGCAAATAATTCGCTTTCCAGTGTAACAGATAAAATACACCTACCAGAATCCTTGGAACCGGTTCGTTTTAAATCCATCCGGGGGAAACCTTATTAAGCCAAATTTTCTTCCTTTAAGAATAAATTTTCATTGGTTTTCTTTCAATAAACTTTTGGTGGAATTCGGTCGCATTGTTCCGTGTTGTTCCGTGTTCTCGTGAAGAGATTAACTTTCATGCTCTTCTAATCAGTTCGTTTAAATTCGACTGTTAATACGGTTTCAGTGTAGCCGTAGCTTACAGTTTAATTCGCTAGAATTCATTTAATTATTTACACCATTGTGTCAAAAAGTCACCGAAGAAACCCCTTTGCTTTTCCTCGCAAAGGCGAAAATACTTTGATGCTATAGTGAGAATATTTCCATTGGCGAGGTGTAGGTAGCTATAATTTGGGTCGGAATTTGAAGAATTTGCAACCATATTTCATGCGTCCTGAGACGGAGCTAAAAAAAACAAGAAGGAACACAAAACGCGAGTAAAACGTTTTACTACAGGCCCAGATGTGGCTTCGGATGGGATGATGATGATGATGACGATGATGATGAGTGGCAATGAAATAAGAACGAATGAGCAAAACCGGCTGCAATGATTTACGCTAGCCAAAAACAGAGAAACCGACGGAAAGCTTCGAGGGGGGGGGCACAATAAATCCCCAGTTGCCGCATCTATCTTTCATCGAGTTACTCATCCTATCCTGCTGGTCATGCCCTGCGTCGTCATCATCGTCGCCCAGCCTAGACAGTTTATCAACTGCAAATAGCGATCGAGAAGATTCGAGTTGTGTTATTACAAGCGCCCTGTTTTGGTCCGTTCCGGTTGGGGTGTCATGGTGGTGGCTTGAAATGAAAACAAAAAATGAAAGCAGAATTTTGGACTCTAAGACGAGCACAGGAGGAATACGTAAATGGTACCGCAAACGCTTCACTGCTAGTTGCTGTTTTGCATATCTCCCAACACCGATCTTTTCTCGCCCGCACCGATTCCTTCTACTGTGACTGGTTTCCGGTAGTTCCGTGAGGCACAGGCACAGCTAGCTAGCCACATATATCTTGGCAGGACCGTGGGGAATAATAGTGCCGCTGTTGATGGCGAAATAACTGATGGGTGTGCAAATCCTATTACCACCATCACAACTACTTGCAAACAAACCGAACCCGGAAAAACTTGGGTGCCTGTACTGTGAGAAAAAAAGGAAAAGCGCCAGAAAGCCCCAACAAGTGCTCCCAGAATCCGACAGCAATTTACACTGCTGACAGAAAATTAAACGAACGTAGACTTTTGCAGTTTAAAACCTCACGGGTAAACTCGGCACCGCATTGGGATTTCCGCCCAGGAAGAGCGGGAGTCGAGCGAAAGCTTTACCGAAGAAAAAATCAACGTTTGTTTATGTGTCTACGTTCCACGGGCGTTTGGTGAGTTGGTGATGTGTGTCTGCGTGTGTGTATTTTTTACTCGTTTTTTTTCTTCTTCGAGAACAAATATTCCATTCCGACACGGTACGCACAGGCAGACAGGCTGTTGCGCTACCTACGACGTGCCATCACGAGGACAGTTTTCGCTCACTCACCCATCACTGTGGTGATATTTTCGTCGTACCAGCGGCAGACAACACGAAAGAAGAGAATCTGCTACGCGTAGCTAGGCGTCTCCACTGGCTAGCATCGCAAACACAGGTCCGTGAGGAAAGGGATGCAGATGCCTTTACGGGAGCGCTGGAACGGATGGAAGACCATTCTCGCCCGTCTGCTGATTCTTTCGCCAGAGACAATATTCTCACACACTGGATGGATGGAACAAGCAAGCGTTTTTTTTTTGCCGTACTCCTCGATAGCGGTGTATCGGAAGTTTAGGGAATTCGCTTTTTTTTTTGCTCCTAGCGAAGAGAATATGGTGTCCAAGTTCAAAGGCCGTAGGTAGCTAGAACAACGGTTTCACGCCAGCGGAAACGGGGGTTGGGCAAGTGGAAAGTAACCATGCGAATAATGGAGTCATAGGTCTGTACTTCGTGAAAAAGTACCGAACCAATTGCTGGCCATGTTGAAGTTTTCTCCGGGGTGGCACTCGGTGCCTAGATGTTTTCGTTGATGCTTTTTTTTTTTGCTATCGTCTTTCATATCCTTCAAGCTTACGAAGTCCGGACCACATTGAAAAATTGGAAAAGACAGCAAAAGGGTTGCTGCAAACCACAGTAGCATTGTGTAAACCTGCTGCCTCTCAAACGGGTAGGAGACGGGAGAAATGTTAGTATTACGGCGGCTGTCTTTCCTTTCCCCCGGTTGCCGATGGGGGCTTAAGTTAACCCCTGCACTTCAACCTGTGTGCGCGATCGGCACGAAATACGAGCGGAGCGGTGACCGTTTGGTTTACAGATTTTGGGGGTTTTCTATTCACTCGGCTGCTTCAGTATTTGCAGTAGGAGCTTTTCTACTTACTACAGCTGCCGCTGTTTTTGTGGCCATATTTTTCGTTTCCTTTCCTTTTGCAGCTACAAATACCACCAGCATTACCATGGCGCAGGAAGGTAAATTGTATTAGAGATCGTTCAGCCCTGGTTTGGCTTTTGTCTGGCGGGAGGTGATGTGGACTGTTGTTTGGCACGGAGTTTCGGTGCAGGTTTTGGTGCCAATGTTGGGTGAAGTGTGAGTTTTGAGCTCCATTCGTTCGCTGTTGTCCGCATCATCATGGTAAAATCTATCAGTTTCCTGGCACCCGATTAGAAAGAAAGTCTTCAGCTCTCTTTTTCGTCCGCACAAAGGCTCTCTGCGAAGGTGTTATTAGTATTTTTTAATTAAATTTTAATAACACTTTTTTATTTTTTATTAACTTTTTTTAATACACACCTACAATGTGGTCAAAGGGCGACGAGGCTTATAGTATATCTATTTTTTGAGTTGAGCAAACGTAAAATCAAAAGAAGATCATTAAACCTTCACATAAAAAAGATGAATAGCAAACCCTACGAAATCACCTTCCAAATGCAAACCCACGCCTTTCCTTGAGACGGAAAATCGAAGCTGTCGCTTCGGTTGCAGAATTGAATTATACCTGTCACACCTCGCCCTGTGAAAGCTATCCGAAAGACGGATGATCGCACCAGTGCCGCATGTGTATACGTACCACTAGAAAATTCGATTTTCCTTTTCCACGATGTCCTCTCGAGACGAAATCAGCATCGAGATCAAATGGGCATGTCGCCGACGGGCCGACGGGCCGACGGGCCGCTACGCCAGTGGTGATAGTTTATCAAACATCCAGCAGCTACAGCATGAAAAAAGAAACATCTATTCAGACAACCTTTTTCGGGCGCTACATGGACGACAGTTTCGCTCATCATCAAGCTCGGTGAATGTTTGCCCCTCCGATGGGGAGGAGTGGTTTGCAGTTCAGTTCTACGCTCGACTGTTTGTATGGGAAACCTCCAGCGGTCGATTGGATTGATAGTAAATGCACCGACAATAGCCATCAATCGAATGCTTAACGCGGTGAAGCATCAACGCTTACGGTCGTGGTTTTGGGCTGGTTTGCTCGCCTCCTGCCTTCCCATCGCATTCTTTTGTACCGATCTCTTGTTGGAATGTTTTTTTTGTGGTTGCTATTCTTTCCAAAAACTGCATGTGGCGCCTAAAATTTCAATTCAAGAACGGGCAAAGGTTAAACATGGCGCAGAGAGGAGAGGATCAATTCTTCTCTATTCACGTTCGCATTGCCTCCTTTCAACCTTCTGCGGTTGTGTGCTATGCGCTTTTTTCTTTTCGATGTAGTGTCTAGTTTGAATAGAAGCGAATAGAACGGGGAGACTGTGTTGTGTCATACTATTTTGTCCGATTTTGTGTGTGTGTGTAATTGTGTACAGGAGGTACTACAACTATGAAATTATCAATAACACAACCATTTTTTTTTTTTGGGATGCAACCTATTTGAGATACTAAAGGGGGAATTTGGGATTTTAAACATTAAAATGGTTCAAAGTAATGTTTACTACTGAGTTATCCTTCGTATCCTTCGTATATATTTCACTATCCTACTTATGAATTATTTTGATTTATGTTTAACGATGCCTATGACTTAATATGAGCTCGTTCAATCTTGAAACACTTTAAATTTCGTAAATATTTTACTGTTTCTAAAATGTCATGTGATGTCATGTAAAATGTGGTCTCATTGTTTCATAAATGAGCTTTTTTAGTGGTCATATTATTCAATCGATCAACTGTTGTTCATTTCCAAATGAGTTACATAAGAAAAGTTTGTAAAAATGTGTAATCGTCAAACCAAAAACGTATGTTGAATCATGACCCTGCACTCATGACTGCAAAGAGTGAGTATTTTACCATCCTTGTACACTGTCTATTCAGAGTGTACGTTCTTATTCTAACAGGAAGTTATATCGCCTTAAACAAAACATGTTATGAGTTTGAAACTCTACCGGAAGTCATCCTCTCGTACGCTCAATTAAATATCCAGCTAGAGGTACAACCACTGCAAGCAACACCAATTGAAAGGTGTACGGGCCTTGAGGTTGTGGTCAGCTGTCGGAATGTGGGTATCGCGACAGAACCTTAATACAAACAAGTGGTTTTTTTTATGATAACACACGTTGTTCGCTATCACACACGAACGCACGATTCCATCTTACGCTGCAAAAGTATTTGTTACACATTCTGTGCGCTTTTAAATAGCCATTGCATGGGGAAGCACCGCTCTGTAATTAAATCCGCGTTTCATTAGTTTATGCTAATGTTCCGTGACTAGTGCTTCGGGCAATTAATGGACGATGTCACATTGCTTGGTTCTGTTTCTTTTGTACTTGTTCTGTTTTTGTACTCAACACTTTATCGCGACATCAAATCCCTAAGAATGACACATGCTTTTGCGTATAAAGTGTTGCTAGCACAATCCGTGTAGTCGTCAAGAAGTGTCCGTTTTGTGGTGATTAACCATTTTACAATGGTTAGTAAACTGTTGCTGGACACGAGCAACTAGATCACCTCAACGCGTCACTCTCTAATGCACATGCATATGCACCACCGACCTTGAACTTTGGCAAGTGCACTTTGAATACTTCGATATACTGATATGCCTCCGCCACAGACCGTGTGTGCTGCTTTGTGCAACGAACTATATATGTATGAGCCAAAACCACCGTGACCGTTGACGGTTCCGCCCGCCGTAAATCTGTCCGGTTGATCCGGGCCGGCACGGTTATGCGTACAGCGATGGGGACATGCCAGCTACGGTGCTACTATTAAGCGGTAATTAATAAGCAAGATAAGCGAGAAACCGAATTACCGATGCAGGAACAAAAATCAGCGCCATTGGCAGCCCGAGCAGCATCAGAAACAATGAGCGCGTACGGACACCAATACTCACACACACATCAATGTTCACGAGAGTTGCCCATATGAGGGAATGGCGCATAAATTTAAGGCATCGTTACCTTGTGACGGGTGTGTACTAAAACCAGCAAACAAAACGAGGGACGGTGGGGGAGGAACAGGGTCCATCAGGCGTGTCGCTTGTTACTACAGTGCCTGATTTAACCTCATCATCATTATTATACGTGTGTCGTTAACTGGCTGGCGGTTGCATTGGGTACGTTGTCGTGTAATAACTTGAGCACACTCGATTGGGGAGGCTTTTATTGTGCCACTAAAGCATGGTACGCAAAAAAAGGGAGCTCTCGATAGCGTATCTGCGCGCGCTTTATGGTCAGATTTTTATGTATCTTGAAGACGTTTATAGTGTTTCGATTGTCGCAAAACGGCTAGCTGTGTATTGTTTTTTGTTTCTCTTCTTAATTTCGAAAGCAAAGTAGGCTCATTTTGATTAATATTGTATTAATAAGTTCATGAAGTTAATCAAAATATTGCGAGCAATAATTTATTCCACGGCCCAGCAACGATTAATTCGGCAGTTTAAACACGGACGGCTGCTCTGTCGCAAACCAGAATCACATCCACTACTGTCATCGATCAAACTCCGCCAGTCGAAACGACGGCAGTGTTGGGGAACGTGAATTGATTGCTGTTGGCACGATTAAAATAACAATTACTCTCGGACCCCCCGCACCGGGAAAGCATATCGATGGGAAGTGGTGCTAGCAGCTAGTCTGTACAGCACACGACCACACAAGCGGTGCGTCGATGTGTGTCTCATCTGGCCGGGTAAAGGTGACCACATGCTGACCGGCGCGGCCAGTTAGGCCACCACTGCGCCAGACCACTGTTTATGGAGAGTTAATTTCGTTTACTTTCGCTCGGCTGTGCTCGGCTTTCGCGGCGCTGTGGTGGCTGCTTTACTCTAAGCGTCTAATTGATTGGTCAAATGTTCCAAAAACAATCGCATGCGGGGCGTTTTGGGCGTTCGTTCTCGTTGCACTACCTCTGCAGGCAAAGCAGGTTGAGCAACGGCAGGGGACGGCAGAGGACGGCAGAGGACGGTGTTTGAATTGATCTGTGATTGCAACAGTTTTAATCTTGTTTGCTTAGCCACTAACGCCTCCTTTTTGCATGTCTAGTTGCTTCGGAATCGCTGAAAGTGATGCTGAACGTTTTGCTGTGCCTGTAGCATGTTAGAGATTCCTCTTCAGGTGTTTGTTGATCAGATGCTTATGTATTAAATTGTTTCCGATTTTGGCAAGGGAAGAATTCAAACAATTACTTCCAATTGATTTATAACATCCTGCTGTGCACATGATGGACAAACTTGCATAATCCAAACGATTTTGGCTTGAATTTTACAATATAATTTTGATCAAAGGAAGGAAGTTTGACAACAGATCAAAGGAAACACCTTCGAATGCATCGTCGTGTGGTGTGCAGCAATCAATTTTCCGTAAACCCCTTCGAATGTAGAGTTTGAAAGGCCGGAGATAATCCTTCTTTACAAAATGGAGATACCAAACAAAACTCAGACGCGTTTCGCGTGGACGCAAAAAAAAGAGTTTAATTATTTCCTTAAACTTGCTGTTCCGAGCGAATGTCGCGCTTTTTCTTTTTCGTCTGGTGGATGATATGGCTCCGACTCAAGGCATTCGTTTTCCGGTTAATGAAATTTGACATAAAGTTAAATTACACCGAATCACACGCTTCAGTATGATTTGAATGTATTTCTTTCACCGTTGGCTGCTTCCGTCGAGCATAATCCTAGCGGCGTGTTTGCTGTAGTAAAGTTCATCGCACTTATGTTTAGCATATGTCTCTTGTACCACTAGTTTCTACTGCTTGCAGCAACTTGGAAACGCTCTCGTATTCATCGTTAGTTGGCACAGTTTTAATGAATCCGAATTTCGTTGCATCTGTGCGCGTGTTTTTTCGCACAAAAAAAAACATACGTTTTACATGTTGCAATAATTAAACCATATAACTTTGATATCCTTTCTATTCTTTTGCGTCG
>JXXA01010612.1:0-11913 GCA_000956255.1 Anopheles punctulatus | reverse complement strand
TTGTTCGCAAATGATGAAGATGGCACGGTTTGAAGATGGCGGCGTGGTTTCCATGGCATTCGGAATGGGTGGCGGGTTCCGAGGATGTGTTTTTTTTTGTTTTTTTTTTGTTGTTTGTCACCCAAACAGTACGAATATCCGATCGAATCGAGAAGAGAGCGGCGGGAAATTGACAGCGCATTGCATTCGGAATACGATTCACAAGTTGATGGGTGTTGGTTTTTCATTATTTTTTTTCGTTATTTTTGAGGGACAAAATGTTACAGTTATTATGGCAGCGAGAGTTATGAAGCACATAGTGAAAAATAGAGAGAGAGAGAGATAAGATAAGAAATGGGAAGAAAAGAGAAAACAGAGAGAGAGAGAATACTGTTACATTTTCGTTTCATTTGAAGCTCCACCATCCACTGTGTGGATGCGTGTGTGTAAATGTGACGATCGGATCAGAGGGAAGGGTAATGTTGGTTTTGTTGGGGAAGAACGGGAAAACTGGTGAGGGGAAATGAGTGTATTTCGGTCATTTATCCTTAGGAGAAGGGCTCGAATAGTTGTTTTTGCTAGATTTTAAAGTGGGAAGTGATGCAAGTCAAATTTGTACACTGCAAATTGGCAAGATTGGCTTGCCCGTAGTCTTGTATTTGCTTTATCGCTTTGTTCTAATTCCCACACTACGTCCGCTTAACGTATGTAGTAGGCATTACATTTTTTGGTTAATGTTTTTCGTGAAGCGAAAGCCTTGTTCAAAGTTCTTTGTTGCATTTGTTGGTTAGAGAAGCTCTAGTAATTAAGAACTATATTGGATTAGAATACTTTTAGCAGTGTTTGCTTGTTTTTGTTCAGCATAGTTCAAGCGGGTGAGCCGTTTATGAGGAAGTATAGATTTTCACCTTGAACCAAAACTGTTTTTTTTTGTTTGCGTAAACTGCGGAAACGAAATTAACACCAATACATCTAACACTAACACTAAGGCGTACACAGGAAATATTACATAGGTGTAGGGGTATGCATACTGGTGGCAGTCTATGCTTCTGGAGTGGTTGGAAGTGGGGAATAGAAGGAGGGTGTTTCGCTGTTGTTGTAATATTAACATTGATCACAAACACACACACATTTGGGGTAGGATAACAACAGTTAGTAACACACGTAATGTTTAATGGTGAAGCTAATGCGAAGTGTGAGGTTACATCAATCGGTGAAACGGGTGAATGAGCATCTAGTCGTTCAATCGGAATAATTTCAACTGCACAGTGAATCGTGGATGGGTGAAGGATTGGGGAGCTACTGGGTGGAAGGCATAAAGCAGGGGGTGTAGTTTTGCCACAAACGGAGGGATGGGTAGCGGGTTAAGAGAAACTGATTGTTCATCCGTTCAGCAGGTACGTCGATTTGTAAGTGATTTGGGTACCTGTGGTCGTTAATCCTTCGGAGAATTGTGGACTGATAAATAATATGCAACCTAGACCTGGAGAGGAAAATAGCACGCACGATAGCGTGGTTGTATTACGAGTTACAGCACGGTCCGTTAACGGATCGAAGATGACGGATGTTGATGGTGCAGGTAGATGTAGTGAAAGAAAAATAACGTACGCAGGCAAAATATTGCAATGAAAGCGTAATGGTGACATCGAACACAAGCCAGGTTAATGGAAGGGAAGCGAGATCATTTATGAGTAATATTTTCTGATGAGGCATTAAATTATTTTGCATTAAATTTATACAGAGAGACACATAAAACGAAATAAAATGAAAATACAACATATATTGTGGCTGATGATGGGAGGGAAAATGGAACCAGTGGAATGGAACCGAGAGCACGACGAGATGGTCCAGAAATACGATTGGACGTTGTTCGTCGCTTTTTTCGGTTTTATTTCAGGGCAAGGATGATACGGGTGGATTTGTGAAATCACATCCTTTTATGAAAAGACAACTAAGTAAAAAAAAAAATCGGGATAAAACACAAACTTGCACGCACACCGTTAACCGATACAGTAAGCTGCCACTTTAAAGTGAACGTTGATGAAATTGTGGGAATTTGCACGAGCAGAAAGGGGAAACAGAAACGCACACATCCCGAATGGTCCTGCTACACCTGCGACCGGAGAAGCGCTGAATGTACGGGTGGTTTAGGGGAAGGCGCTCGGGGGTCCTTGTAAACGCCGGTGTCAAACGAAAATTGTGTAACAAAAACCAAAAACGAACAAAACTTGTAGTTTTGCCTGCTGTGCGTGTGTCTGTGTCGAGCTCGGGAGCGGTAGGATTTAGTGGGGCTAGTTGATCTAGTAGATAAATATATTTTGGGGCAGAGGGGATAGTGTTGGTTCGATGTCGGGCTGCTCGCAGTTGAAGTACGGTTACATTGCGAGCGTTATTGAGCCATTGATGTGTTGGTTGGGTTGTCGAAGTGCGAGTTTTGTTCTCGAACTGGTTTGTTTTCGAACAATTTTCACTAATTTCCTGGAGCCAGCGGGTAAGAGGGGTAAGGAGGAGGAGTAGGAGGAGGAGGAGGAACGATCTTATGTTATGTTTATGCACATACACACAGAGAGAAAATATATGTATATAAATATGTATATATATATAGATACGTTGGGGGGAAGAGAGCTATTCACACGGCTACTAGTTAACGGGCGGCGGCTCTGTTTTTAAACGAGTTCGAAGCTCGGATAGAAAAGCGATATCATAAATCAAGACAAAACGCACACACACACACACGCGCACACGAAAAAACGCATTCCGCCAATCGGGTCGGGTCCCCGCCAGCGGACCTCGGTCCTTGTGGAGGTGCTGGGCGGCGATCGGTTCCGGCGTATGGTTTTCGATTGAGCGGTTTTCCTTTTCCTCGCCTTTCAAGAAGCACGCAGTACGGTGTTTCTTTTTCTGTACTTTTTTTTTGCTGTTGCTGCTATTCGATTTGAATGTTTGGTTGTTTCGCGGGGGCAATCGACAGCCACGAAAAACCACCCTTTGCTACAGCAGTCGTTTAGGCTGATACACGCTTTTACGTAGCTGTTGTAGCGTTTTCGGTCCCACGAAGTCGTTTTCCGTTAAGGTACACCAAAAAAAGAAACATAAAAAAACAAGTAGGAAACGAAAAATGCCATTACACCGCCGGTGATGGTTTGAGCGTTGAACAACGAATGAACGGATGCGCAAAACAATCAAACAATCAATCCTACACGCTACGGAGAGGGGGTTGCGGTTTGCGAAAAATAACCGAAAATTGTAAACACACGAAACGGCAATATTCAGAGACCATTCATGACATATTTTCACTTTCGAAAAAAGTATGTAAGTATTACGATAGACAGAAAATGCATATTTGATTAATTTAATTATTATAAGCATATTTCACAATGATTGTAAGTCTTAGGTCTTCTTCAAAGTTGGCTTATTTTAAATATTCAATTTTTTCTATAGTTACATCTTAGGGAAGAATGTTACATTTGTCAAATAAACTTATTTGACATTATTCGTCCTTCCGCATTTTATAAATGACTTTAATTTTTTTGAGTTTTCCAATTGCTATGATTTTTTTTTAGTTTTAAGTGTAAAATACGTTAACTGTTAAAAAATCTAAAAACAAAATATGCATCATCTTCAACACAAAACACATTGGAAACCGAATGGAACGATCGATATAAAAATAAACCAAAAAGCCACTACTCGCGTTGATATTGGTACGTTTTCACGACCGAGCCTTTATTATGCCCTACAGGGCGGCTGTAAACGATAAACTTGCGTAGCGGCAGTTTCCAAACACATGTGTAGCAAATTCAGGCAAGTAAAACATCACGTCCAGTGGTGATGGTAGGTTGCCTTTACAGCGCTATGTAGTTAGCTTGAGGTTCTAGCATTTTGTTGGTTTTGCGAGCAAAATACTTTCATTTTTGAACATGATAATGTAAAGAGTAAGGTAAAAAAAATAAGGCAATATGGCCAGGCCGTCAAATAAATTGAAAATCGTTTGAATTTACGTTTATTAAGTTAACAATTAAGTTCACATGCCTTACTTTGCACATATTGTGTCTTCAAAGATCGGCAACGTAATACTTAGTTTCAAATGAATGAAGAATATTTTTATTAGAAAGGAGATTTGCATGTTCACTTTTAAAAAGATTATTTGAAGCTAGTTTTTTCTATTCTTGAAAAATATATAAGAAGATGGTTTAAACTTAAACTCTCACTAAAGCAAATAATGAATATTATCAACACTATTTTGGAAGTGTTTTGTATGTTTCGCACCAAAAAATGCTAGATAAACTGTTTTCAAGTATAGAAGAATATCATTTATAAACATATACAGTATGATATATAGATACAGGGAAACAGAGAAAGAATGATATTTAGATAGATAGACCGTGAAACAGAGAGTAATAAAAAGACGGAGAGAGAGAGAGAGAGTCTGAAATAGAGCTATTCCGATGGTAAACATGAAGATATTTTTGGAACTTATCGATGGATAAGGTTAAATCACAGTGGATTGGCGTTTAGACAGACAAGTCGACGCTATTGAGCAATAAACATGAACATGAACATGAACGAATATACTGCCGGATAGATTCGGTTCAGTCACGCCAGTTGCACGGGGACTCCACGTTCGATGTTCAAGGTTCACACGGTCACGGTCGCAGCGGACAACGAACGAAAAACCACGTACGGTCAAACGGCGGCGCTCAGTTTTTGTTTTATTGATAGCGAAACGATATGGAACGGATATAGGATAAAGGCAACAACAACAACACCAAGAACAAGAACAGAAAACGAAAGAATTGGTACTGAAGACGCAGAAGTTGTAAGCCATCGAGCCGACGGGTTTGGTCGGCTACCTGTACGCTCTTGGCTCCGGTCGACGGAAAGCGTAGTCGATAGACGGTGATAATGATAATGATGAAGATGATGATACTCAGCGCAGCACGGAAGTCTGCACGTGGAGTGGAGGTTCGAAATGGACACGCGAAGGATTAGCCATGTGTAGTGACTATTAGCAGAAACAAAAAAAACAAAACAAAAACGTAAACAAAACCGAAGGATGCTCGGATGGTGGAGGACGGACGGGAAGGCTCTGGATCGTTATAGTTATATAGATATGTAGATAAAACGTACGGCAGTTACGATTACGAAACATGCATGCACACAACCAGCGTATTCAGGGTTGTGAGACGCAAAACAAGGCAAAAACCACAAAACCAAAAAATCGAACCGGGAATCGAACGAACAAAACTTTTTAAAATAAGACGGAAGACGAACAACGGACAGACGACGAGATCCGGTTGGTGGTGGTTGGTTGATTAGGGAGAGAGATGGGGAGGGGGAGGAAGGGATGGAGGGTGGGTGAAGGGGCTCAATCTGTTGGGTGTTCCGAAGGGGGCACAGAACAACGATTTGAGAAGCGAAACGCGCTTTGCGGCCAGCCATGTTGAATTGTGTTAAGAGATAAAACTATAAACCTGAACCCGTTTGTTTGTGAGTTGAGTTTATTCTTGTATTGAATGTGTGTGTGTAAAATGTGCGTGTAAGTGTTTAAGGGAATTGGCGATTGGCTATTGGCCACGTATTAATCACCATGGCATCTGCGGAGTGGTTCGGTTGTGTTTAATTTTTTAAAATTTCCAAACGGTTAGGAATTGGCTTGAGCTGGCGTAATTTCCGGTTTAAGCAATAAAAAAACTGCTTTCAAGAAGGAAAAAGTGCCCCAAGAAATCGGCCCAAGTGAAAAGTCAGAGACGGAGCGACTGAAAGAGAGACAGTAATAGAGTGAGTGAGAGAGAGAGAGAATGAGAAAAAGAGAAGGAGTTCGGGGGTATTGGAAAACCGAAAATGGAAACGTAAACGTAAACGCAAATTCATACATAACGTAGCGGCACACGCACACAAACACACATACACACATACATAGTGACGGACTATATAATAGTTATATGTATATAAGATATGGAGCGCAACGTCAGTGTCGCTTGATGGTATAGCAATTAACTGCGCTTTCTTACGCTAGGAGTTGATTTCTCTTTAGCATGGTTGATTAGGTGAAAAGAAAAACAATTGTCCCCTTTTTTGTATGTACTAGACCGGCTGGATATTATGCCGTGCTATCCGTTCCGGACCATTTTCGTATGGGTGCTCGGAACGGGGCAGCGTCGGCAGTGGGGAAGAGATAAAAAAAACAACGTTCAAACAAAATGGAAACAAGCATCGGCACGCATCACTAGCCGGCGTTGGAAAGTTCTTTCCAGCCGTTTTGTAGCGCGCTCTTGAGATCTGGGAGGGTGAATCGAAGAATCGAAGCAGCCCAAAACACGCGAGGAGGGCGAGGCAGGCTTACCGGCCAACAACAATGCCAACGATCTGCCCCAGCTCGTACCGGGGGCAGTGAAAGCGCAGGAACGCACCACGCACCAGTGGCCGGGATGGCCGTGGTGTGGCGTTTCGAACAGGTTTCGTCGTTGAAATTTGTCTTGTTCTGTTCGCCCGGCGCTGCGAACGTGTGGTATATGAATATACGTATTTATATCGCAAGCAAATGATAAAGTAATACACACCTAGATGCATCTCGTATCGGTTAAACACATCGCTATGCACACATACAACAGACAGCAAAGAAGGTTTAGAAAAAGAGATAAAGACAGCGAGAGAAGTACGGAACGGAGCGCTGGTGGCGAACACACGCGCGTGCGTGGACGCTCGGGAGCTTCGAACATTGAACAACGGGAGTGGCGCGGGAACGGACACCGGCAACTCTGAGGCCCGCGATTGTTGCCGTGTGAGGGTTGCCGGTGCGAGTTCCACTGCCACTGGAAAAGCAGTCATTTTGCTTGTTCTTGAGATTCTAGTATTATTATTATTTTTTTTTTTGGTAAGCATTAGTACGTTTAAACTTCCCGATTTTTTGTAGTGTTTTTTAAATCTTAATTGATCTTTTTGTTTTGCATTTGCTGATTGCAGCTGATGCTGCTGCGATCACTGTTACGGAGCTCAAAATTCATAATTTGGACAACAATTTGAACCTGGTGGGGCTGGTCAGGGTGGGCGGGTTATGTTTGTTGTGTGGTTGGGCGGGTATACGGGACGCTTAGAATGTAAAGTAAATTTGTTGAGCATTTGTTCTATGTACCATTAGCACTTCCGACACTGAACTGATACTCAGCACATACATTGTAACACCAACCTCCACCGGGGGACCTGGAACAGAGTTTGCAATTCGAAATGAATTTGAATGGTTTCGGTTTGTTGGTACGGGTTTGGTTTTTTTTGTGTGGTTTGATTTTTGCTTATCCGTTCGTACGATTCGGAGACCGTGGCGTGGTGTGCACACGGCCAGTGCGGCCAGTAGGTGGGAGAGGAAACTGCGGCGGAAGCAAGAGACCGAATGGGACCATCTGCGGGATCGAATCGTGCGGATCATTACCCATCGAACGAACGAAAGGCCGCGCGCGCGGCGAAAGGACAGACGAGAAACAGACGGACAGACGAGAAAGAGCGAGACGAGCGGTATGTGATAGTGGAAGCGAGCGAAGAAAAAAAAACTTGGAGACACACAGAAGAGGTACCATGATTAGAGATACGGAAGGGCACGAATTAATGACTCCCACTCCAGATGCGAGTGAATCCACTCTGGCACGAGTGGGGCCATGTTTATTTCGTAAATTATTATTTCATAACCGAGGCCGCTTTCGCAGCCTATCGAAGCCAGGTTTTGCCAACAGTGGAAGGTAGGATATAGGGAGGGGAAGCAGGATAACGAAATATGAATAAATATGAGCTGCGTTTTCCCGGGGAGGGATGAGGTTTAGCGTCCAGGCTAGCAAAGAACACAGCGGGTGGGAGGAATCCAACATAAGCGCAGGATGAACGGATGAGCAAATGTGTAAGGACCACGGGGTGATGAATAATCCGGTCGCTTATGAGCTTTGCGATGAACGACGCTTAGTTCCGAATCGATCGGGTTCGAATGATGGAGAGGCTGTAAAGAAGATTTCGACTTCGGCGTGAGGACTGTTAAGGTCACTAACAACGGCTTGTTACGATCACCAGAGCGCAACGGGAGGTGCGAAAATAGGTTGAAAATATTAAGCTTTTATGTAAAACACATTTTAGGTCGGTTTTAAAATCGAAAAGTTTCCTTGAGTTAAAGATAGTTTTTTTTAAAGAACGTTTTAATTATTTACAAGTTGTGTTTAAAAGCTATGAATTCATGAGTAAATTCGTTCATGCTTAAAAGTTAGACATCATGAAACGCTGGTGGACAGACCTTTGAGCCGAACAGCGAACGAAAATTGTATGCTTTATTTCTGACAGCGACAAGAGCGACAAAACCACCGAAGTTGTAGATAAGTTTTTAATACAGTTTTTTTTGCATTATCGTAGACCATTTGGAGATCGACACAAGACGATGACGCGGCCGGGAACCAGTTTTTTAAATAATCAGTTTTTTTGTTTTGCTGTAACACATTTGATTTAACATCTTTTGCTTGCGGTTCTTCGTGTGCGAGTGAGTGTGCGTACGTTGCAATGAGTGGGCAGAAGTGGCCCACCGAAATGTAGTAGAAAATATTTGAGTTGGCAGCTTTAGAAATTGTAAAAAGTAAAATAAAACAACAACGGGGTATGGCTGCCAAATGGAAGGGCATTAAACACGAAAGATCGAGGAGAAGATGATGGTTGGAGGTTCATAAAGTATTAAAACTACTAGCGATTAGCGATCACTTCGAATGCACCGAAAAGATCATGCTAAAGTAGAATGTTTGATTACTACAGAGCCATCGTGAGCCGTTTGAAATAATTGGCTTGAAATTAAGATTTTTAACTGTCATTACTAAGAAAAACAAAAAATTAGAGTTTCTCTAAAATTTATCATCAGTTTTGGGCGCTCGCTCGTGCTCGAAGCATCACGGTTTATCAAATACGACTGAAGAGTACGGCTTAAGCTGGAGCAAACAATTTCAAAGGAGCAGAAATAAAAACACACGATGCCATGACGACCGTGTCATCATCAAAAATAATATTCTTCCCGCCAGCACTCGATCCACAGTCCAATCAGGGGACTCCTCCCGGGAAATTTTAGGGAAGTAGGTATGATGGTTGGAAGTTGAAACTCATGTTTTACGAGCCGTTGGAGTACTCTGTTCGAACGATGTGTTACTTATTTGCTGTGTAGCTGTGTGGCGTTATGATATATGGGCCGTTTGATTGTGCACAACTGTATGTGGCAGGTTGTGACCTCTCGGCTCATCGAACGGATGGTTCTGGGCGCTGGGAAATGATCATTCTGTTTGCGACAGAGTTTCAGTTGAAAGTGTTGAAAGAGAAACGATTAACGCTGTCCGGGTGTTCAAAATGTCTTGAAATACAAACCAACCTCCTAATGGGTTGGAGAAGTGTGTTTTACGTTGCAGTTTGGATAAGGACACTGCTTCGAACGCTTGAGCGATAAATTTTCGTTAAGATAGCATCTTTTATGTACAACATTTTATTTCTAGTCCATTTCTGTCCGCGTAACGTTAATCATTTCAAAATGGAAAAGGTATTATGCGTCACTGGAGGAGAGTGTGGGCGAGGTGTGTAGTAGTGTTAGTATTTAATTTGAAACGATTTCTCGTGTACTAGCTTAACAAATAGAACGAAGTATGAGTGTGGTGTGTGCTGTAACAATTTTTACGAAATTTAACAAACGGTACGGGTGTTTTATTGGTGTTTGGTTTGGTTAAGTACAAGTTGGTTTTTTTTTTAATTCGTACGTGAGCAAATAGTATGTGCGTGTGTGAGTGAAGTGACATTGAGTACAAGAAGGAAAGGCGCGCGTATTGTTCGACACAGCAAACATGGATGGTGCGTTGGTATTTGCGCTATCGAGAGCTTAGTGTTGACAGAGTAAGAGAGGTAAGAAAACGGGAAAAAGACAAACTGGTGCGGTAGTTAACGAACGATACGATATACATGAAAGATCGCTACGCAAGCTCGCTACAGTTCGCAACGAGCGTGTAAAGTTCCCTCACGTTCGAAAGACGGAAGAGACGAGCCATCGGATATTTTATGGCATGTGTTTGCAATCACCTTCCCGGCGAATCTTTCCTTTTTCTATTATAATGGAGAAGATTATAAAATACGCATGTGTCCTAAATGTTTAGACATAACCGGTAACGGTTTGCGAAGCCAAAAGGGAAACCAAAATAAGCAAACAAAACAGAAACATGACTTTCAAAATGCTTGAATTCGAAAGGGAATTGGTTTGAGAGATGGCAACAGGATAACATAATTTTAAAGAACAAAACGTAGTACTGTGCGCCTGAAGGTTACCTTCAGCACTGCCACAACCTTCAGGCAATCGCAAGATATACGTGTAGTCTTTGGCAAGTAATTATTAAATAATCACTTGAATAGGTAGCTACAATAAACGGTATTGGTGGTAGGGTTCAATATTACCGGCAATTTATCGTCAACAGGTTTGGTGACTACACAGTATTATTTTTTCTTGGTCGAGCTACTAATCGCGTATATTAATCCGCTTTCGGCACAGGCAACGGTGGAAGGAAGCTTAGCTTAGTAAGGTGAATAAAGGGGGTGAGGGGGGGGAAAGAGAGAGGGGGGAAAATGACATACGCTAGACAACAGTGGCACTAAAGAAAGAAATAAAGAAACAAACAGTTCAAGGTAAAAATACTGTAAAACCCCTTCAGCAAGGGCGGTTCAAGACCGGTTGTGATGGTTGGTGGTAGTGGTGGTGGTAATGGGGAGAGTAGGGTTCAGTTGCAAGGGAGGCAGTTTTTTTTCTGGAAGGGAGAAGGAGTGGGGAGTATGTAAACACTCTTTGGCAGAGAAGGTACTTAGTCATATGAATTGTACCATTTTAACTTCAGACAGCGAACTGATAGACAGCACATACATGGTGACTCCCACTTCAACCGGCGGTCCTGAAACACGGATAGTTGAGGGTAGAAAAGAAAACAAACACAGATAAATGCATCAGATTAAACAGGGCTTGAATGTTGTTTTTTTTGTATCACACGGCGCAGCGCAGCGTAGTAGCTGAGGGTTTAAAGGGTCTGCTGTTAGAGAGATTGTAGAGCACAACTAGAGGATAAGCTTACGGTGGGCGGGAAAAAATGGGAGCGTTACAATGAAGTAAAAATCCGATCACAATCACGACCAAGAGATAACAACAAACAACTAGAAAAGGCAGGCAGAGAAAGTGCCGAGTGTTCGTACGCGAACACTCGCGAACCGCGCTGAAGTATGTTGTGGTGTGGGTTCAGCAAACCTGACTAGAAAACATCTACGACACTGCACAGTACCCGGTGTTGTCGGCACATCGGTTTTATTTTTCGGTTCCCCCCGTGGGTTGCTTGGGAGGAAGATGTGGCACGGGGCTGCACAGATCACATTCATACACACATTTGCGCACGGGTTGTGTGCGCTCGTTGTTTAACGAACGCCAACAAGAAGCCAAATGGTAAAAAAGAATGATGGTAAAAGCAACAAAATCACCACGAAAGGAGATGGTTCATGGGAGAAGTTTGAAGATGACAAAATAAACTAAACACAACTTTTACTAAACAACAGGTTTTTTTTGCGGAGAAAAATATTGAAGAGGGGATGCAGAATATATGAAAAAAATGAACAACCAATGAAAGATAGTACACAAAACGGGATGCAGTAGTTGAAAAGCCGACCACTGGTCGGTTTCGCACCGGCGATCGATGCAGCGATCGATGCGGATCTTCCACTCGCCGTGTATCGTGTGGAAAACGTTTCGCACTCTATGGTTTACGGCACGGTAGGAAGCAATTTAACGATGCCGGAAGCACTCACGCACACATACACGCACACAAACATACAAACATATACGCATGTCGGAAGAAGAAATAAAACATATCGCATCTACGGCAAATACGAAAGGGTACACCTGTCGGTACGAGC
>JXXA01010610.1:0-10040 GCA_000956255.1 Anopheles punctulatus | reverse complement strand
ATTATTGTTCAATGCTCGTGAATTCCCCCATGAAGAACGAAAATATAACAAAATGTGTACTATTCGTTTCCCGTCCATCATATTTGACAGAGCGTATAATTGTTCAGGGAGTCATACACTCCAAAATTTAAGATATCGGTCTCCTAGACGTAGTGCGTTGAAAAACTTTAAGAACGATACAAGGTCATAAAGAAATTCGCTGGGATACATTTGTGGAGGAAACTTTAACAAGTTTATACAAATTCTATAATTATTCAGAGTTAAATATACATGTAAATATCTAGATATTCTTGCCGTAAACATCTAAATATCTAGAGAAAATATATCACAAACCAGATACAGGTGTGGTGTAGTGATTGCAGCGCCGGTTTTGCACACGACAGAACCGACACTATAATCTCATTCGGACTGTCTCACCTGGCGAGCAATAAATCAGTTATAGTGGTAAAATCTTTCAGCAAGCCTTTAAAAACGGCAGGCATGACTTTGGTCGTTACACTTAAGAGCATGAGAGAAGGTGAAAGAATGAGAAGTATGATAGAAGGTGAAAGAGAAAGAGAAACAGAGAGAAAAAAGGAAATAGATAGATAGAGAAAGAGAGAACATAAACAGAGATAAAGATAGAAGGAGATAGAAAGAAAAGAAGGAGATAAATGGTAAATAAAGTAATATAGAGGGAAAAAGAAAAGGACTAAAGAGAAAAAGAGAGAGACAACGAGAGACAGAGAGAGAGAGAGAGAGAAGGAGAGAGATAGAGAAAGATTAGTAGAGCAAATGAGATCAAGAACATTCTCCTACTAACAAATAAAACCTCATAATGACAAAAGAAACACCGATTTAAATCGATGCAAACTTATTTGAATATTATTTATCATCTTTCTAAAATTATTAATCAATATTATTATTCACATAAATGTAGTTTTAAAGTAAAATAAAGAAATCCAATTACTGCAGGCAACCAAAACTCTTCATAAAACCGCGAAATTACTTAGACATTTAAAAAAATGTTAAACAACAACAAATATTACACTCATTATACTAGACGAATCATTTAAAGAATCAAACTGTTTCCAACATAGCACAACTAATAAACCTTTTCAACTTCTTCCGAAATAAACCAATATGGACATATAATTCTCCCATTGTCCGGAATGATTTCATTCAAAAATTAACGTAATCTGATTTTCGCCGTGAAAGATTTCACGATGGCGAAAAAAAAATAAGAGGAGTATTTTGTCAACATCAAATGCCGTTCGGTTAACCACCGCGTCGCAACGGCAGGCTTGGATAACTTTCTAGAAAATCCACACTTGAAAATCCATAATTGGAATGTGATTGTTTGAACGCATTCGTTCGCATACATGCCGCGCATACATTTCTCACATTTCCTATCTTGGAACAAGAAATTCCATTTCACAACTGTGGAGGCTTTATAATCTGAATGGTTTGACATTTTATGTTGACAGATATGACAGTTCTGTTTGTTGCGCTTTTTATACAAGATGGGTTAGACAAATGTTCTTAAGGTACACGTAGACGAAAACAACTTCTACTTGTCTCCAAATTAACTGGCCAAATACCGTCAAGGTCAAAGCCTGTATAAAAACCTACACAACAACAATAATAACTCGTCTCCAAATACAATAATCAGAAATTGTTTTAAATTGATAAACATTTCTAAGTTTCATGTGATCGAAAGAATGTTGAACTGTTGCTGCTAACTGATTTTGGCAGTCGTCTCAAGTTATTTTACTCTTTAGCATGAAACTAACTGATAAACTAAAATAATATTTGTCTAATGAAAGCAGTACACAATGTAATCACACAACACAGAGTGATTGTTTGAATTTCGATGTCATATTTATGGTACATCCTACTGTGATCACGACATAATCGAAACATTTTGGCAACACTGTTTTCATAATTTACGAAATATGAAATATGTAATGTGGGATGTATGAATTAGAAACATTTGAACATTCCAACCTTCGGTAGGTTGATGATTTTAGCATTAGCATTTTAGCAAATTTACCTTATTCTCATGCAATACATAAATTGCCCGTTTGTTTTTGGCTGACTTATAGAAAAACTGAAAAGTTGAACATCCTCCATCCGGCTGTGAACGAAAGAATGTTAATGTTGAAAAAAAAGTTAAATATTTCACCAAATTAGGATTTGGATTAAATTTTAATGATCTTTATCCAGTTAACAAACGATCCAAAATGGATGCAAAAAAACAATTTCCCCTACCAAACTTCTTAACACGCCATACCCCATGTGTCAAATTTTGCTTTGTTTTTTCCTCAAGAAATTGGAATCATCCACAACGAATGAGTCAACCTCCCTGTGTCCTTGCTTTTTGCAAAACTTCAGTGTATGTGGATTACAGGTTATTAACAAAACATTTAACTTAAGTAAATTTCACAACACATTTTAATATTCGCTGCGTGGATGCTTTAGATAAAGCTCGTCGGTGCGTACGCAGTCCATGTATAGTGAATTTTAGTACAGCGGTTAGAATTATCCAGAAACTGTGTTCGTTTAACCAATAGGGCTTCAAGTAGTTCCTGCTAACATGGCTTCTCGAGAAGTGATGTAAGTTTGATGATATTTGCGGTTAATTATTGTACTTATGTTTTGTATTGCTATCGATTATCTAGCAGTATCGCTTCAGACGATAGCGAAACAGCCGACGAGGAGCAAGTTCTTCAGAATAAATCGGAGCACAAGCGTAGCAGCAGCTCACGCAAACACAAGAAACATAAGCGTCATAAAAAGTCATCCAAATCGGATAAACCGGACAAGCAGCACAAACCAAAGAAACACAAGAAGCACAAAAGGAAACATCGTGGCGAGGATGATGATGATGACGATGATAGCAGTTCCGAAGGAGAACATGCTAACAATGGATCTGCTCCAGACCATGGAAAACCGGAACAAGCTGCTCGTGTGAAAATGCCCACCCTCAGTGACCTTCAGAACAATGGCAGTGCGAAGGTGGTGACCGAAAAACGTAAGGGACAGATTTCCACGGATCCTGACAAGGTGGTGCAAATGTTGACGCAAAATTTGGACAAGCGTAAAGAGGACGTCGTGTCCGTGGAAAGTGAGAGTGATGAAACCGCGCAGGAAGATGCCCCGAGTCCGGACGTTGCTGTTATCGAAGACGATGAGCTGAATTTGGAAGAGCTTATGCGACAAAAGGCACTGCTTCAGGCACGTCTCGGTGAGTATGCGACGGACGACGAAGAGGACGGAAAACTGTCTCGGGCCGAGGCGAACGCCAGAGGTGATAGACCGGTGAAAAAGAAGCGTGTCGATGCGAACGAAGCAGTCATCACCATCGACGGGGACTCTTCGCCGGAAGATGCCGATCAGCTACGCAAGAAACCAGCCACCCTGGCAAACCGTTCTTCGAGAGGTGGTAAAGAGGAGGTGCAGCCGGCGAACAGAGGCAGCAACAACAGTGAAGCGGACACTAGAAGAGCTAGAGATTATCAACACCCGGTTGGAGAGGCTCGTGCGCGACAGCAAATCGATCGTGACCGCGAACGTGACCGTGAAGTTAGAACCAGGGAAGAACGTCGCAACCGGGAGGAAGATAATTATAAGCGCCGTATGGCTGAGGAGCGCTTCGAGCGTGAAAAGGCACGCGAACGGGAGCGCGAACGCGATAGGGAGCGAGCACGAGCTCGCCAACGAGAACGGGATCGTTCGATGGAAAGACGTCGTGATCGACGCGGATACTCTCCACGGGACAGGAGCCGTGAAAGACGGTCCATCGAGCGTGACCGTGGCCGTGGGGGAGGAATCGGCATTGGTGGGTTGGGTTCTCGCGAACGGTTCCGTGGCCAGAGGAGCAGAAGCAGAGATCGTGATACGAGACCAGGCGTCGGTGGTAGGATGGACAGGGAAAGAGAGCAGCGTGATCGTGGTCGTGACAGAGACCGGGATCGGGATCGGGATTACGGTCGCGGCATGCAAAGAAATGGGCGCGATGGTGGCCGCGGTGGCGGCGGTAGGGGTCGAAAGCTGGATGATGATCGTTTTAAAGATTCACTTAGCGAGGGACTGAAGCAGCAGAAAGAATCTAGCAGTGAGAGCGAAATCGCTGACATCGATATCGACGATGAGGAAGATGAGGAGAAGATTATCGAAAAACGGCGCAAAGAACGCGAAGCCCTGCTAAAGGTAGGTCGACATTGTGCGGCGACACAACAGAGTGTGTGGCTTAAAATGATGGATCATTGTTAACTGGTATGATTTTCGATTATAGAAACTGGGTGCAATGAATGAGGACAGCAACACAATGACGGAAGTGGAACCACCTGAGCTTCGGCAGGTGAGCCTGAGCAGCCGGACGGTGGCATCATCGCGTAACGAGAGCCGGGAAACCGCTAGCGAGCGCCGGGACGAGCGTGACCGCGACGGAACGGACCAATCACTCACCCCACCGATACCGAACGAGCGTAAGGATCTGATGGATAAGGTAGAACGTAAGCCGAAAGAATCACCCGAACCACCGAAAGACCTGGACAGGCAGAGTAAGGAACCGAAAAGTACTGCGAAAGAAAATGTTAAACGCCCCGAATGGGACATGTTTGCCGAACAGGACATCGACTCGAACTTCGACTCACCCGGTACGGTTGTGGCGAACAAGCAGGCCCACGAGAATCCGGCCCTCACGGACAACTGGGACGATGCGGAAGGCTACTATCGTGTGCGGATAGGCGAGATCCTGGACAACCGGTACGTGGTGGCTAACTACACCGGACAGGGCGTGTTCAGTACGGTCGTGAAAGCGAGAGACCAGGCCCGTGGTAACGCGTTCGTGGCCGTCAAGATCATTCGAAATAACGAGATAATGTAAGTGTACCGATGTGAAATTGCACTGAGCACTGATTGGTGATTGGGGTGGACTAATTTTCCACATGTATGTGCTGCTTTCAGGCATAAAACGGGCTTGAGAGAGCTGGAGATACTGAAAAAACTCAACGACGCGGATCCCAGCGACCGGTACCACTGTCTACGCTTGTACAGACACTTTTTCCACAAGCAGGTACGTTTTAAGAACCCTTTTTATCAACATTTCACGTAAATGAAATCTAACGATTGATTTTTGTTTGTAATTGAAATCTTTCTTTCGTGCAGCATCTATGCATGGTTCTCGAGCCGCTGTCGATGAACCTTCGTGAGGTGCTGAAGAAGTACGGCAAAAACGTTGGACTGCACATCAAGGCAGTCCGTAGCTACACCCAGCAGCTGTTGCTAGCGCTGAAGTTGCTGAAAAAGACGGGAATTCTGCACGCCGACATCAAACCGGACAACATTTTGGTGAACGAAAACAATCTGGTGCTAAAGTTGTGCGATTTCGGATCGGCTTCATCGATCACGGACAACGAAATTACGCCGTACCTGGTGTCGCGGTTCTACCGTGCGCCGGAAATCATCCTCGGCCTAACGTATGACTACGGCATCGATATGTGGTCGGCCGGTTGCTCCATCTATGAGTTGTACACGGGCAAGATCTTGTTTAGTGGGCAGTCCAATAATCAAATGCTTAAATTTTTCATGGACCTGAAGGGCAAGATACCGAACAAGCTGATACGCAAGGGCCAGTTTAAGGATCAACACTTCGATCAGAACTGCAATTTTCTGTCGCACGAGATAGATAAAATCACGGAACGGGTAAGTGTTATTTTACTTTTCTTCACGTATCAGAATAATGTGTCGTTTGCTTTGCCATTATGTTGTTTTTGAATCTAAAAACTAATTTTGCATTGAAGGTAATTGAAAATGTAACGACAGTAGATTCGTTTGTGTCTTCAACTTAAGCAATATTATTCAAATTCCTAGCTGTTACTACCTTAAATTGGCGTGTTTCTTTCAATTCAATGCACGCATGTTTTTATACATCGTTAAGGCACGATTTATTATTATTATCAGTGATATATTACTTCTCTTTATTGGAGAGGGATGGCAACATTTTGTTCTCAAATTTTATTATATGTTTATGTACCTATCGCAAAGCTATGTTGGCGGCACACACACCTTTTTCGTTTTGATTTAATTTTAAAGCGATATTCAACACAATTTCTACAGAAAGTATTAATTTAACGTTTAATGAAATGAACTTTCCATCAAAGCAAAGAAAACATAAATGTTAACCATTCGCACTCAAACAAATGAAATCAAGCTCATCCAAAAAAATGTTGTTTGATATCTTTAGGGTGTGCAATCATTTTTGTACCGTTATGTTGATCGTTACTGATTCATTGTATTCTCTTGTGCGTGTATGTGTTTTTGTGCAGGAAAAAGTGGTGGTAGTGTCAATGATAAAACCTACGAGGGATTTGCAACAGGAGCTGATTGCCGGACAAAACCTCCCCGATGACCAGATACGGAAAGTGTCCCAGCTGAAAGATTTGCTCGATAAGATGTTTGCGCTCGATCCGGCCAAACGAATTTCCCTAAACCACGCACTGGCGCATCCCTTCATTCAGGATAAGATTTAAGAATTTCTGCTCAAACCACCCAGCTCAGAGTCAGATGCAAGGACCAATGCTGTATGCAACGGAAGTATTTACCTTCCATCTCATCATCACGTCCAACCAGAATCAACTGTACACGAATTAACGATCCTTTTCTTACTTACGCTCCATTGAACAACTTCGCTTCATCTGCACACTCCTGGTAATTCATCCACCGGTGAAGGAAGGTTGTCAACCCGATGATGCACCCATCATTTTCATCATCCGTAGGAATTGAAGTGTATGATTGTCATACAGCAGAAGCCCTTGCCGAGAACTTGTAGACACATTTTCTCTTGTTTTTTCACGATACAAAAATAAGAGAGGTAAACACAACAACAAAAAAAAACACTCACGTAATATATTTAATCAATTGTGCATCTAATGGAAAAGACGTAGGAGAATATTTGAAGAGGAAACACGATAATCTATTCTATAATCAATGTTCCAACAGCAATTTTGTCGGTTCGAATTAAACAGAAACGATGGTTCCTTTGTTCAAAACTTCAAACCTTTTCCACTTTGATATATCGTGCAACAAAAATCCTTGCAAAGTAAATGTACTAAATGTACTAAATTTAAATTTTAGTTCTAAAGCGCTATGTGTAACGGTTCGGTAACGTTCCATTCCTATCTATAGGAATATGGTAAAAGGTTTACTTTTATCTTGATTTTAATTATCGTTTTACTTTTGATTTTCACTCCCCCGAGTCGATAGATGATAATTACAAAATCAATTTGTGTTTGAGAATCAATTCGTGTAAAGGCGATACAATAAGTAGAATGAACGGTAAAGAGGTAGAACGATAGGGAAAGAGAGCGAATGCGCGAGATAATAAAAATGATGCGTTTGTTACGAGGTTAAACGATACTTCTGCAACAACAAAACGAGAACACAAAATAGAAAAAAAATATCGAAAAGTCTAAATTAATATTTGATTTCTCACTCTAACTGCTAGACGGTTTTAACTTTATTGATTTATCTTATTTCAGCACATGTTGTTGAGTATGGGTTGGAGCATTTCCTCAGTTGGACGACTTCCACAGACCGAGTGTCAATGAGAGAAGCGAGGCAATCTGTCTTGGAAGCAGCAATACTGTATTGGATCGTACAAGTTGCACCAGCCAGTCCAAGATGAAAGTAAACAATTGCAAATTAGACACATAACGCTGAGAAGCTGGCTGGGCAAAAAAAACTAATGATGTTTTTAAATCATTTTCCTACAAGATCCACCGGTCGCACAGAAGCGCATGAGCCCTGTCTTGGATTAGGTCTCTTTTGGAATAGGTACTCAGTCCACGGCACGCCTCTCACGGAAGTTTGGTGATGCAAAGCGGTCTTAAAGAGGTAGTGAACGAATTATAACATGTTTTCTTATTTATTTACACTCGTGCAAGTTAAGCATTTAACAACATTCGTTATATACTTCCGTCCTGTAGCATTCTAGTTATAGAATTGACTTTAAAGACATCATGCATCAGACTGTTTTGCTCCTCCCGTTGAATACCTTTGTGCATACGTTAATACTTTTCTTTGCTTAACCACCCGTTCATCACTTTAAAGAAACACAACACGACGAACCGCAGTGAGGTTCATGTGGACAATTCGTAATGCTGAATGAACTTAACGCGGACAACCGTAGTATGGATATGGTAACTGCAAGCCATTATCAGCAACCACTCGTAGTCAATCAGGTTGTTATGTGTTGTACACTTAGAAATGTTCGTAAGAAAAAGATATTTCTTGGTTTTTGTGCTTCATTTCTTTCCAGCTTACCGAAGGTCGACAACTGCTACAAACCCGTGATCAGTCAAACTTACCGACAGCATAGGAGACTTTTTCCTCCGTTTAAAAGAATGAACATAATTTAGTCACACTGAACTAAAGGTAAGCAGCACTAGCACTATCGCCATTTTATCCGAATTTGTAGGGTATGCTGTAGCAATTACGGCTGTTGCCAATGATATTGGAAGGAATAATGGTGTACGTGGGTTTGCGTACGCTCTCGGGTTGGTAATTTATCAAATGGGAATAAATTTGTCTTGCACACAGAAAAAAACAAAACCATGTTCCATTTTTTTTAATGATGGCAAATGATAAACCCGGCAAGTACAGGATATAGTGTGACATTTTATGTATTCCTTTCGGCTTACGCGAGGTTTTCATACAGCATAAAATCAGACAGCCAAATACATTTAATTCCTAAGCATCATATTCGCAGCTTAACTTTAATGGTGCTCAGTTCAGTTCCATAATTAACGAAAGTAGGTAATATATTTTTTTTTAAATGTTCATTTGCTAAGAGTGAGGATGATTTGGTTGAACATTGGATGAACTGGTGTGATATAGAATGCCTAGGGAAAACCTCATCAAAATTATCTATTTTAATTTAACTTATTTTTTATTTATTCATGAAGAAATTCGCACTATCAATTCTGTCGTATTTAATATCGTAGAAACAACTTGGAATTCTTAAGCTGACCCTCGTACATAAAAACGGTGACGCCTGTTGAACAAAGACGTAGACGTATAAATTTAAAGTAAATTAAAAATAACATTTTATTCGTGACATATGTTATGAGACGGGTTAGTTTGTGGATTTGCCAGGGTATAAGCCGTAACGCATTACGAGTAAATCTACATCGGACGTTTTCTAGAGAGAGAGACAGAGAGATCAGTGGTGGCCATGCTTTTTCCCTATTTCAAAGAGTGTAACAACGTTGCCTTAGGCACTTTTCTAGGTAGACAAGCGCAAAATAAAAATTGCAGTGCTTCAAGTGTTTTGCCATCTTACGGGTAATGGTATTCGGTACGGAAAGTAAAGTGTTTCGGACAGTTCTTCTTGTTTTGGCACCTGGTGTGTACCTGTACCTGGTGTGTAGTGTACCTGGAAAAGTTGAGTACATCGGAAAGTTCTTGTTTGCTGGCACCTGACATGGGCAGTTCACCGTTAATTATGAATAGACCAACACCAACCACAATGCAGGTCACCCCACGATTCACGCGTTCCAGTGTTAATTCCACGGACACGCAGGCGTCGATTTTCTCCACGAAGTATCCGGCCCTAAAGCCGGTTAAGCAGGTATATGTTTGTGCGAAGAAGCTGCAGAAGGTGGCGAGTGTGGGAAAGAGCGTCGAGGTTGAGTTGAATAAATGCGATCGAAAGCTTGAGGAGAATAAGAACACCGAGGTGGAGATGATGCAGTAGATCATCAAGATGTTGGAGGACGATACGCTGATACGTTGGACGATACGCCGCACCCTCGACGAAATGATTGAGAACCAACGCAAGCGGGATAAAAAGTATGCCGACAAGGCCCCCAAGCAAAGGATCGAACGCAGCGTCGTATGCATCCGCTTCGGAGTACTTCGCCATCGTACGGCCCAATACACTGCATAGGATCGCATTGGGTAGTAGCCGCAGCCTGCAGGGAATCACCCAACCGCCTTTAATGGAGATTCTTCAACAGAACTTGGAGGTAAATTAAAAAATTATACTTAAGATATAA
>JXXA01010608.1:0-11360 GCA_000956255.1 Anopheles punctulatus | reverse complement strand
AAATCTCACAAAAATTAACGGATACAATGGCACGGCCGGCGATTCATTGGGATCTACCAAGGGAACGAGGTGTTCCACGCTTGATTCCGATAGCGACACGTGGGGCAGCCAATGTGCGGTATCTTTTACAGGCGCGTGGTGGTACAACGCTTGGTGCCATTCAAGGTAAGCCAAACTGGCATTTTTTTAAATATTTTTTCGTTCGTAAAATGTTATTCATACTGGCGCTTACTTTACAGCCATTTAAACGGGCAGTACTTACGTGGAGACACAAATGAATATACCACGGGAATGGTATGGGTCACATTTCGTGCGCTTCATCACTCATTAAAAACGTCCCGGATGATGATAAGACTTAAAGTATACTAGTTTTTTCTTTCTGTTCAAACACACACACTGTCTTGTTGTGAATAAATCTATTTTTGGGATAGTACATGCCATGATGATGGTGGTTTTTTATTTTCTAAATAGTATCACGAAAAATCCGAAGTATAAACAACGCAGAAGTCATATTTCAAAGAAACACAACAGAAAACGAAGCGGTTACAATCGTTTTAACATTTTATTATAAGCACAATGGCATATGCCGCTATATTTAGTATGTAAAACTATTAACATAATAGTGTTAATAGTATTGTGTATGGTGAGGTCCGGTGGTGTAGTGGTACCGGCGCCGGTTTTCACACGACAGGACCGACATCATGATCCCATTCGGGCCGTCTCCCCCTAGTGAAGAGTCGCTTATCCAGCTATATAGGTAAAATCAGTCTAGTAAGCCGGTGGTTAATACGACGGGCATAACTACTGTCGCTATGCCAAATAGAAGAAGAAGAAAGAATATACGGTGCTGTTTGTAACTTTGGTGATTCAATCCAAATATGATCACTTCTTGCTTGCGTCAATATGAAAACTGTTCAAATTCGGTCACCAAACGTATTTCATGCTAACGCACGAATTAGTTCGAGAAATTAAAAAAATTATTTCCAAAAAAAAAGAAATTTTGTGGAGCAGGTTTCTCACCAAGCAAGCAAAGCGCGTAATGTATTTATTTTAATTAGAAGGCATCAAACTGCTTAGAGCATTGCTGCTACCCGCATCAGAAGCGGATGTATTAGATAAAGAATCGTGTTCGTACTCTGCCCCTGCTTCAAGCATAAATGCAAGCCTCGCGTATATTGCATGTACCTCCCTTCTACCACGCGGTAACCTACAACCCCATATCATTTGCATATCTTTTCCTCCACTTTGCTGAAACTTTGTTGTGGTTGGAGTTTGTTTTGCTTACCGAGCTGGTGCGATAGCGATATCTTAATTTCCAGCAAAACAGAGCTTGTTCTGAAGAGCTGATTCGTTGTTTTAATGATTGTGAACAAGAAAAAATGGCGCAAAAAAATAAAACATTTGGCATGATGTAGAGGGCATTCGGTTTTTGAAATGCTATTAAATTGTTAAATTGCTAAACTCCTCTCTACTGCTCCAGCTAGTTCTATAAACAAATTAGATAAATTTTCTACACAATTAAACGTTTTCCATACAATGCTCTGCCATCGTTGTTTTCTTATTTGACGTGGAAGGAAACCGTCCCCAACCGTGTCCTTTCCCACGCCGTATAATGTGGTCGGACGAAATAAGGCTAAGCGTAAGCAGGAAATTGTTTCACGAGGGCTTTCGTGTGGGTTGGATTGATCTCAAAAAGGGACAGGTACGTCTCAGCGGCAAACAAAAGCGTACCCTTGTTTCAAAATGCGTGAATGCGTTTGTATACACCGCCGGCCTTGTTCCGCCGGCGTATGTTCTCTGTAGGTGATTTGGGAGCAAAATAAACATCCCGTTTTACAGCTTTTCACTTCCGGCGCATCGCCACCCGTACGCACTTATGGGTTGTTCGATCCCTCTCTCCCCCCCTCCACCAGCAACCTCCATTGACCCGGTGTGATGAGATTGTTTCGTCAATATGTGAAGATGGTGATTCAAAAACACCTTCCGCTCTATTGAAAATTTGTTTACCAGATTGCAGATGGTAGAAGGATCGTGCGGAAGTATCATCAAGTGTCTCTCGCCAAGTGTGCCGGATTTTGCTGCTGTTTGTTGTTTGCTGAAAAGAGTGTGAAGGTGAAATAAAGTAGTAACACCCAATCTCGGTGGAATGAAGAGTGATTTCACTGATCGGTTATGCCGATGGTACGACCATTTAAACCTGCAGCAGCCTGAAAGCAAACCTAAACTAAGATTAATTTGGTGCATGATAAATTGCTCCTGATAAACTGGCTGTAGAATTTTTACAATAGCGATGCTTTAAGTGTCTTTCACGCTTCCATCTCACCGCACCAACCAACCTTCACTGCACCAGCCGTTAAACTCTGCGTTCGGATGGTTACACAAAGACTGGCACGGAAACGTTGAGAAAAATTCCAATTTCTTGTGTCAATATATTCGATGAAACTGTTCTGTTTGAACTTCCAAGCCAATGGAAAACTGTGCGACGATCGTGACCGGGTAGTCTCAAACCGGCAACGTGAATATGCAAACAGATGATTCCCGAGAGAATGATCAAATCCAACGCTTTGCTTTTTGCTACGGACGCGAAATAAAAAAAAACAAAATAAAACCAAAAATGTGACCGATGATACATGCAACCGCGCACCAAACCCGATCCATACGAGCATGGTTTTGCGAGCCAAATGCAAACCAATGCAAACAAGAAAATTGAATCAGGAAGTCCAGCGCTAACACCATGCATACTCGGGAAGGGTACACGTTCGAGTTTGCCCTGGTGTACGTGCAGGCCGATTATTTAACCTGTAGCTAAGTCGGCAGTATGGCACATTTTGTACGTAAAAACGGTCATGCTCAATAGAAGAAAAAAATCCATTGCAATTTTAAAGACCCATTTCAAAATCGAATCTTAGTATGCTGTACGACTTAATCGGTTGCAAACTATCAGTTTAAATTTTATTTTAAATTTAACGCGCAGGGAATTGAACTCAGCTTTACACCACAAATCTTTGCAATTTTGCACCGCACCAAGTATCGAACATTTGTGTAAAGCATAGTATGTTTGATATAATTTCATAATAATACTCCTCTTTTACTAAAGTGTGGATTAACCACATTTTTTAACGGCCAGCTATAGTTACATGTTTTATGTTAACCCAAGAAAGACGCGTGTCAGTGTTAGTGAAATAATTTGTTTAATACCACGGTTTAAAACTGTACAACTTTTTTTTTCAATTTGTTCAGTTGTACTAGATTCAACAGTGTAAAGTTTTAGCTCAACAATGAACAATCAATTCACTAATTAAGTATTATGTTTCGCTAGTAGGGACTTTGTTATGCAACTCTGGCCCTTTCTCTCATAGCTGTCTCGCGCGGTCGTTCACAAACTTTGAGCCACGTTATACGCATGTAACAATAAATTCCGAACTAAATTCTTTTTCCTTCGATTCTATCCTTTGCGATTCATCTACCAGAGGACGACGGTAGTGATGAACGCGTAACGCTGGGAGCAACAAAACCACGCTCCCTGTTTCGCTGTACGTAATCCCAATGTAGTCTGCAGCCGGGTCGAATTCTGGGCCCGGCATTGACGAGAATTATCACTTCCGGATAGAGCTGCTCCGTGCGGTGCTTGATTCGATTAGGGATCCACCACCAGATTTCGGTAACCGAGTTGCCCAGAGTCCATGGAGGTCTCACCAGCCAGCCCAGCGCACCGTAGCTGATCCATCTCCATACATGACAGCTTTGAATGATAACAGAAGCAACAGCTGCTACCAATCAGACACTCGTCAGGCACACTGACATCTGTCGTAAGTATCTGCAGCGAAAACCTGGCGCGATGGCGATGAGCAACCGTGATTGCGAGATGGAAAGGGACCGGGCTGACGAAAAATCTCTTCGGCCAAGGGCCGAAGATGTCGGGACCGTTCGCGCTGCGCGCTGCCAGCCTTGGGGGTGGGGATCCACACCAAAGGCAACTTCAAACGTATCTCGGAATTAGATTTTGATTAGGTTAGGAGGCAGTGGAAATTTTTTCTACCTTCTCACTCGCGCTAGCAAAAAGGGACCGGTACGGATTGAATTTGCTTTTGATGGACTGTTGATTGGCGATTAATTTACGTTAACATTGCATTTCCACACACACACAAAACACACCGTAAGCGTCGTTGGACTACATTTATTACTTTTCCTTCCTTTACTCGGGTGTGATTGACGCTTACGCCGAACGAAGGTGGCCTTTTGTGTTTTGGTTTATTCACATCATTAATTTTGCTTTCAGACTTTTTATGCCATTTTACTTTTGTTTTTAAATACGTGCTCGGAGTTTTTGAAAAATCAGCATAATTATTTTCCCACCTTGAGCTGATGTGAGTTTTTAATTAAACAGTGGAGAGTTGGTAATAATGAAATAAAATTTAATATTTTGATTGAAAATCTTTATATATTTTTTTAGAGTCGAGTGCAACACTGCTCTTGACTTGTTGTCGAAGCTAATGTACGCTCACTCTATACTATTTGGTACTATCATAGCTGGTTAGTTAGGTTCTGTTGTGTTGATATTAACTCGAGCTTAGAACCGCTCGACCTACCCATCGCATAGGTTTAAATTGATTTTATATACGAGTGTCTTAGGTTGCGAGGTTGTTGTTGGTTGATTTTTAGTCTTCAAATATGCGTTGTATGTTTTCGGCAATCTTTCGAATTCTAACTTGTTACTAAATTTCAGGTTCCAATATTGCTACTACGTTGTTACTATGTTATTAACGAGTCACGTTAGCACGACCTCATTCTATCGTAATTTCTTCTACCGTAAAACTGCATTACGATTCATCCTCCTGCATTACATGAAACCCATTGCGCTCATTCGTGCCTATCGTTTTGTGATCGGGTCCGCCGTGTTGCCGCACAGCATATTACATCAATTTTGCATTCACAGAAAATCCTTCTGCCCATTTCTCGTTTTCTTATCACAATGCAGACAGTTGCAAACAATCCCTGTCAGTGGCAGAAGCATCACCGGAGAGTGACAGCATACTGCAGCGTGCGGAGAGCGTGCCAGCACCATCACAGCCGAGGGACACCGACTGGATGTGAAGCGTTCGCATGCATAATGCATGCCGCTTACCTTTTCAGACCTCTTATTATTTTCCTCGCACGGTTAGTTGCATGTGGTAAGAAAACAATTTCCCATCCCAAGTATGACGTCGGCTTCAAGGAGGGCTTTGGCGGTGGAAGCGGGCTGTGTGCGGTTTGGTGGGAGGGGAAGATGTTTTCGGCTGCACGGCACATGCCATCTGTGGCTAGCTATTTTTGCACGGTGTGGGTCAACTTAAGCAAGTGTGGCTAAGGCTTAAGTAAGCTATTTGCTTCGATAGCAAATCAACAGAAATGTTTATATGAGAACGATTTTCTGCATCATTCTGCAGAAAGATGTTTTAAGCTATCTGCTGGAAAACTTCTCTAAGCACTTTCCAAGCAGGAGACGAACCCTTTAAAAAGCCTAATAATTTCATTTCGCTGTAATCTTCCACTTCCAAAGTATTCCAACTCACTCCGATTTATGAAAACTTTCCTATTTCAGTATGTTACCTATCGCTTTGCCGTTTTGAAATATAAATAATATGCAAAATGTAACAAAATGAGCAGCAAGAACAGATGCACAAATTTATACTGTTAATTGTGGTTAAAAGATACGTTTTAATATTAAAAGTTTTTTTTGCACAATCAGCTGCTGTTTTGCGCAACCAAACCGACTTTTTCATATAGAATAGGAACTTGAATTTCATTACAACATTCTTTTTAATGCTGCACAAACGCAATTTGTGTCTACACGTGCTTAGCTCGGATTGACAGTCATTTGACACTTTGACAGTTTTTAACAAAAAATCCTCAATGTTAATTTTTTTAATAAAAGAAGTTTATTGACATGTTGGAAGAGTTGAAAAAAAGGACAACGCTTTACATATTAATAAGAGCCTTTGTTTGATTATTTTTTAAACATTAACACATAGCTCAGTACTGGCTTAGAACACTAACAACGAGAGCAAAAAAAAACCTTCCTCTCCGCTTCGCTTTGTAAGAAGTGACTGCAACAGCGGCATCATTACACGCAAGAAAACATGCTTAATTGATTGCCCTCCGGGATTTATTGTGTCGCAGCCGGCACTTTAGGACCTGCGTCAACTGGATGTGACAGTTGAGCTTTTTCATTTTGTAAAATTAATTTCTCCTAATTTTCCCCTCTTAAACACCGTGGACGGTGGACTTTCAAGCCGCACCGGCACTTGATGCGTTCCCTTTTTATTCTCCTCCATTATAATTTGTTGCTTGTCACCTCTGTTTTTAAAACACCCGTCACAATCATTAGGCGGCTAGAGGTGCCAGGTAATTTCCCTTGGTGGAAGGCTGGAAGTTCTTCCTCGCGTCTGCTGTTGCTTCCTCTTCTTCCTCGGGACGGAAACAGATTCTACGTTTCCCCGTGAACAAGTGCGTCTGCCGGCGGGTAGTGCTTGCATTATTAAGACGTTCTTTGCTAGTGCGCCCTCGTTTTGGCGTGGAAAATATTTCTCAACGTCGTTTATGCCAGGGCTATACATAATGAAAATCGTTTTAATTTTCTTGCCTAGTTCTTGACAGCGACCGCGAGCTAGAATTATCTTGCAAATCAACCCCAATGTTTGACATCTCTTTACTGTTTCCCCCCTTTTTTTTCTTTGAGAAAACCTAAGTTGTTACCTAAGGGCTGGGGTTTTCACGAGACCGTGTTCTACCCGGCACGCGATGCTTCATGTCTCACTGGTCACACCGGTTGCTGTCAGCTGGCAAAAATCGCTCCTGATGGTAGCTAGGCGCAAACAAGCGGTAAAGAATGTACCGGCGACGGTACGGAATTCTTGCCAACGGACACTCCGGGACGACGGCGACGGCTCTCCTGCATCACAGAGCGTGCCACTCAGTTCGCCCCACGGCTTCCAGCACTGACCATGAAACATGCGAACGAAATTCTTGGACACGGGCCAAAAGCAACCGGCTTCCGTCGATGGCCACAACGGGGTATGGGTGCACATTTTTGTGGTACTTATCGACTTGTTGCTGTTCCCGGAAACGGTAAGGAAGTCTAGCCAATTATGAAGATTCGAGTGATGATTAAGTTCGGCGGCTTGAACTGGCCCGTTCGGCACGGTTAGTTGCGGCGGTGCGGCCGTAGCTGACGATAGTTGGTTCATTTAGAAGCGGTTCATAAATAAATCCGGTTAGGCGTGCACAAATAAATCCGACAGGCAGTTTGTATGTCACATCTGCGACTATTTGGTCCTTTTTGCTCGGGCGGATTATTGTAAACAAAATACAGTAAGTTTATCGCATAAAGCTTTAAGTTGTCTTTCAAAATAAAAAAAAAACAACCTTTACAACTTAACATCAACTTTGACAGCAGTTCTAGAAACATGGACTGTTTTTTAATTGATTAAACTTTTTTTTGAATCAATTTGCGTATGACAGTATTTTATTGAGCTTTTGAGGAAATTAATCCTATTTGATTGGGAAAATCAACCCATCACAGTCTTTACCACATTCATTACCATGTCAACCCGATCGGGGTGACAGATTAGGCTATCCAAAAGGGGGCTTAATTTTTTCTTCTCGTTCGCTCTCAGTACTACATAAAAATGTAGGAAAAGAAAGCCAACAATATTACTGAATTGTAGATCTGATTTTGTATACGTTAATACTTAAAAGACCGTGTCAGTTAAATGGGACTACCGGAGGATTTTGCTGTTAAAAGTGGAGTAGAAAATGGAATTATCTTTTTTAATTTTCGTTTATAAATTACCTAATTTTCCAACATGCATTCTATGTTTTACAATTTTCTCTCACAACGCCCAATTTATAGTTGAGTTTAATATTTTCGAAGGATGAGAAACGTTTGTACGCATATTTCCAAAAATCTGCTTAGCTTCAAAAATTTAAGTTTTTAGTACTCAAAAAAATCAAATGTTTCCCTCTTCGTTTTGCATTCAAATTATCAAACACGTAACGTAACGAGACTCGCAACTGTGGGCAGTATAATAAATTACTTTCAAAATGAGTTCCACCGACAGCGGCGTAAGGTGGCGGTCGAATATTTGCAGGAAATATCTGCAGAAGACCCCATTATTCATACTCACAAACTTTTCTAAGAATATTATCATCCCTAACCACGGCTAGTTTGGGTGCCCACTTTTCGCACCGCACTGCGAATCTGGCAGAAGGCTTACTGTCGACTTATGCAAAATAAGACCGAAACTTTAAGCCCACCGTAAAGAAAACTACGGCGGCCCAGGTCACCACCGTTTGTCACTTGCAATACACAAGCTGGTCCGAGCAAGCTGTGTAGGGCCAAACGGCAGTAAAACTACCGAAAAATAAAAGTACGTTCCCAAAGTGATGGCGTTTGTGTTGCGTGACGCAGCGAAGAAGTCGATCTCGCGCGGAAGGTGCAACAAATTGGTTAATCACTCACGCTTGGTACCGGTGCGGGACACCATGCCTCCGTAAGCGTTGCTTAAGCGTTTTATGCAAAAACCATAGCCTTTCGCTTTTCCAGCCAGTTGGGTATCGATCGAAAAATTATTAGATTGACAAACGGTAATTTTATGACACTCGAAGCACAAAGTTTGCGCGAAGTGGAAAACACTCTCGTCACTCATTATGTAAAACACTTCGTTTACGGAGCGCCAGGCACCTTTGCCGTGACCGTGCCGGGGCGAGGAAATGAAACGGAGCAGAGCGTGGCAGAGGCGTAGAACGCAAACTCCAAGTGGCAAAACAATCCGGCGTGACTGCATAATGATAGCGGGCAAATTTATGCTCAATGCTAATAATAGCGGGTCAAAAAATGAAATAGCAGCCCACGATCTGCTGTACCCTCGAGTGTCGCCCCGGCCACTGGGGCCCAGGCCAACGAGCCACCGGCAACGGGTGCTTCCGTTTACATTTGCACCGTGCAATAGTGAAGGAAAACTTCAACAACATTGCACTATTGGTACTGTTGTATCATTTCGCTTCTATACATCGCTCTACCGCCTCTCGGTGCTCGGTGTTCGCACCGGTCGTCGTCTCATTACCCTTTTCTTCGCCGTTTGTGCGCCACATTCCGGCACCGCGGCGAGTGGGCGAGAGGGAGAAAAATAAAAGCTTATTTTTCACTGCCACCATCCGCACCGACAAGCGCAGCTTATTTATGGTGCGGCGCGGCAATCGAGCTGTTTCAGCGTTTGCTGGCGCGCAAGCAAACGAACTGGCTACAAGAAATCTTTCGCCGGCAAAGTGGCCATCTCCAGATTTCGTGCAGAAAAATGGCAGCTGGTAATGCCGGTTTCGGTGAGGGGGGGGGGGGGGGGGAGAGGCTTTGCAAAGCTGTGCAAATGATTGCTTCACTCGCAACACGACTTGCTACTTTCGCTGTTCATTTATGTTAATCGGCGATGCTTGGCGATGCTTGGGGAGCTGGAATGGAATCAAACAAAACACCAATCCACTTGCCCGTAAGCTGCAGTTGGGTTTCACAAATTGAAAGTAATTTTTGCTCTCCTGTAGGCGATAGATGCTTATTTTGCCGGAACGATCTGGTTCGTTCCATTATAAAAAGAGAATTGTTGCCAGTTTGAATTGCATGCAATGTGGGAAACTTTAATCTTTCATCTTTCATCTCTCTCTCTCTCTCTCTCTCTCTCTCTCTCTCTTACAGAAGCACACAATGACTGCTTTCATCTTCATTGGCCAGCCCGACTTTCCCGACTTTCTAATCGGGCAATCGGAATTCTATCTGGCTTAATCTAATAGAATATGAAAGTCATTAGTTGGTTGGTCACGGAAATCAACAGCACGGCGACAAATTTATCCATTAAGGAAAATAGCTTGCAGAATGAACAAAATGGCGTCTCCTGTGGCCATATGCAAACGCAAATGACAAGTACAATGACAAAAGTACCAACTACACTCAACGCCAAATGTGAGATTGTCTATTTCTGTCTTACTACATTTGTAAAATAACTATTATTTTAAAATCCAACTGTTATATGTTTTTCTTATATAATGAGACAAATGACTAGCCAGTTTTACGTGATAAGCTATAAAACGGAAGGAAATTTGGTAGAAAGTCAGCCTAGAGCATATTGGATAAATCTGCTAAATTGGGATTTATTTTCCTTTTTATGTTTGAATCGGTTTAAAAGTTTGTGCACACACTTATTATCACTCAGAATCTATAGAAAAAAAAAACAATCAGCTGCACGTCGTTATGAAAAATGTCGCTAAAAATAATCTTAAAAAATCCAAACCTCAAAAAAATATTCGTCGCGAAAAATATAAATATGAAATTGAAGTAAAATTAATGAATTTCATGTTTTTAAGTAACAAATCGTTCGATTTGTTTATCGAATTGATTCTCGAAAGGATAATTGCCAGCTTTTTTAAGCAACTTATTTTTATTGATTTTTCATGTCATTGAAGCGCTTGATCGCGTCGATAGAATATGTTGGTTCAACAATCTTTGGGTTATCATCCACTGCTTGTGAGGCGTTTGAGATTAATTGATGAACAGCCCTCTTCGCGTATCCTCAAAAATGGCACCCTTTTTTCTCCTTTCCCCATCCGGCGATCCGTTCGCCAGGGTCATCCTCACTCCATGCACCTTTTTGTCCTTTCCTTCCCGTCACTCATCACAACATTAGAAGACATCTCTGTGGTGAAGAATTTGCCCGAAAAAATGGAGCAGGTGCGGAGGACTTTTGATGCATTTGGCAGAGCAGCAGGTGCCCTTCTGAATGTGGACAAGACGGTTGCTGTGGATATTGGACATGTTACCATGAACAACTGCATCATCGTTCAGGAAGAGAGACTCCACTTTTTAGACTTCCGCTGGAACATCCTGAACAGCTGGTGTGGTTATATCCGGTGAGTGACCTCAACCAGGTGCAGAAGGTCATTATGCACTGTTCTTCTACCCAGGCTATAGTTTGCTGCGTCTATAGCGATCTGCAGCCTTTCCGCATTCCTCTGGAACGCTCTGGAATTCCTCTGGACGAATCCATGTCCCACAACATAACTGTTCCTGCTTTCCTAACCAATCGGTACGTTGCGGAGTAGGACTGCGTTCGAACCGGTGCTCAGCACATTCGAAATGTTGTAAACTCTCCGGATCTACTCCATATTCCAACCAATCGCTTCACCGGAAATACTCTTCGACAGGAATTGGTTGCAACACTTTCTTACCCGAAGCTGTCCGCAGTGTCGCTATAGAGGAGAACATGGAAAAATATCTCATCCAACTATATCATCTTCATCGTTTGCAATAACGATGATTTGATTGAATTTAACGT
>JXXA01010607.1:0-16347 GCA_000956255.1 Anopheles punctulatus | reverse complement strand
TATCATAGTTTCAAAAGAATGGTGCGTTGCAAAAACGTTCCACACGTGTGATGAAAACAATCATGAGTGCAAAACCAGGAAAACGACAACTGATAATATTTCCATATTTATTCCTGAAATTGAAGGAAGAGACACTTTATGTTAGGTTTCCATTGTTCCGAACGGCTTTAGGGACATTTCATGGACATTCCAAATGTGTTACGATAGGAACCAAAACCAGGTTCGTGTTTCGGTAAAGGAAGCAAAGTATGATGGACGATAGACATCACGCCAGTTTGCTTCACTGGCTTTCAATCAGACGTGACGAAACGAGACAAACCAGCAGTCCTCAGCAGACAATCAAGTAGGGGAAGATTTCTTTTCCACCGTTCTCAACCGACACGCATGTCACGTGGGAAACCATGCGCCTCCATTAGAGAGAGAGAGGAGAGAACGGAAAGAAAAATATACCCAGACGAACGAGCTAGGAGGAAAAAAGAGGAGGTAGAAAAATTGATAACCTAATTGTCACGTTTGGGACATGTTTTATTTCTTTCGGGCTGGTTACTCCTCTCCCACCACACGGTACGCCACGCTGAAAGGAATTCATCATGTCAAGCTCATTTCGAAAAAGGATCACCACACCGCCGGGTGATCGGTGTTGGTCAGTTCCAACAAATTTTTCCTCCCACGCCCGCCTAGCCCCCCTCCTAATCGACGTGTGCGAAATGAAAACAAGCCGATACTGGAGAGATAAAAAGCAGTGAACAAGGAGCGGAATTTGATCACGTACCCAGTTGGGTTTACTTTTGGACCGAGTCTATTGTGGGTGTCGTGGTGCTGTTGGGGGTTGGTTATGTTGAGAAAGGGCCTGGGAAGGTCTTGATTGCCTGCGGCCGCGAAAACGCTTCCTGCTGCCAGCTGTTGTGATGGGAGCAGATTAGTTTGGTTTTCTAGATGGGAAACAAAACGACAAAGACCGTATTATTCGTGAGATAGCGTCATTGTTCACGTTTTCATTTAAGCGAATTTAAGCATTGATTTTTTGAGCATAGATTTCTATCTCACAGGGCTCACAAGAAAGAACAACTAACCTCCCTTTCTTATACGAAGCCACACTTAAGTGCTCTGCAATATCACGTGCAATAAAATGCAATCAGACTCCTGACACTCTCTCTCAGACTCTGTGCAGAGTTTGCACAAACTTGAAAAGTAACAAGTGATTCTCTTAAAGACCAACGTAGTTAGCTCCACTTCTGCCGTACTTTTAATCACATCACTTTCGAGTGGTTACGCTGAAGGATCGCCAACCGCAGTGGTAAGTTGTGTGCTGTATTTTGTCGGTTCACCGCCACTGGTGATGTCATTCTAACTGCTTCCTAAGGATACGATGTGCGCGAAGTACGTGGAATTTTAAAAGGAATCCCATTCAACCAACCCATCCGGTCGACGGTGAGAATCGCGACAATCTTCACGCGTCGCTGCGAGCAACCTTGGAGCGAGGATATTTTCCGCTCCTTACGGTATGAACGCTGTTGTTTATCCGCTTTTGTCGGCCACCGGGAACAACGAAACAACGAAATGCATTTTGCGGTACTTTAATCCACCCGAATGTCCTTCTGGGAGCAGCATGGCCGGCTACTTGCCGTCTTGCACGATCGGTACGAACGAAAAGCGCTAAAATTGGGTTTGGGGGGGTTTGTAGTTTATACGGTGGGGTGTATTGGAATCCCATAACAGAACCTATCTGATAGTAGTGAAATACCAGTCCAGCAAGTCCGTTAAACAGTGTAACCGATACGAAATGGAAGTCGTTTACTTCGTGGTAAATTACATGTATTGATTTGGTTTGGGCTTAGCTCAACCTGAAGTATACTGTTCTTGTTGTGTTTGGTACAATAAGCAGTTTTTTTGAGTATGTGCCAGCAACTTTTGGTTTACTATGAAGTAGAAATATTTTAAAACATAACATGGTGTTTTTTTTCGATTCGGAGTAGATATCGTTCATCGAAGATATTTTGTTACAATTTTATTCTACTATCACACAGTAAATGTTACTTTTTCCATAACATTTCATTTTTAGAAAAGACGATTTTAATTTTATTTTTTTATCGGTAAAATTATCCTTTACCAATGTTTTCAAATCCATAAATGTATAGATGATGTTTTGATCATAATCATGATAATTTAAAATGCAAAGTTTCATCAACATACATAATTTTCATCAAACTTGCGCGTGTCCTTCACCCGTTTCATCATGAAAAGTCTTTCGATCTGCACGACTGCACCAAACCGCTATCACCATCCTACAGCTCACTGAATGGGTGTTTTCTGATGCTTTAAAAAAAGAAGAATACTGTCGCCCCTAGCGAAACTACCACTGGCAATCGGAGAAAGCATAAAGTATCGCACAGTTCCCCTCGGCACCAGTTGCATTCGGGCATCCGGATCGTTCCAAGAAGTGCGAAGTACAATAACAGCGAGTATCTACCATCTCGATGGTATCTCGATTACCTTTCGCTTGCCATTTCTGCCTGGCGCCACAGTGAGGCAAAAAGGAAAGTTAGAAATGTTTACAAATTGATACAATCATTCTCGCGGTCGGCATTCGAGGCCAAACGTGGTACATGTTGTCCCGCAATCGCGATCGGCAACCAGCTGCAACAGAATGCAATAAAACTAACGTCCCCATTCAGCACGACAGTCACTCACCGAACGCCCGATAGTGGGAGTAGTTTGCATTCCCACACGAGGGAAATTGTCGAGGCTCGTGGGACATACCGATTGCTCCTTCCCAAACGCTAGAGCTTCTGACAACCTTTCTTCGAACGGGTTTCTCAAACAGTTACCGCGGTCAAAAATCACAAATATGGATGTGCTGACGGAAGGATTATCTATTTTGCATTTCCGCCAACGTAACTATGCTCGTGTGAACGTTTAATCCCAGGAATGGGTCTTACTAACAGAACGACGACCGTCCAGAGAGAGAGAGAGGGACAGGGAAAATTCAATTAAACCCGCCATATGCTCACGTACATGATTGTACGCTAGGACGAAGCTTGCTCGCTGGGAACAACCACTGACCTTGGTGACAGTTGCAAAAGGATAGTGGGAACGTTTTCGCACAAACTTTCCCTTGAGCGGATTGCCGCATGGTCGGAACCTGTTGATCAGCCCTATTTGCAGCACCATTGCAACATGAAAGACAAGCAACAGACAGCTCAACGACACAACACAACACATGGGAGTTACAGAAGGAAGTGTAAAATGGAAAGCAAGTGCGCCTAGGCATTGGCTAGGGACAATAAACATCAGTTCTGTACTTTTTCCGAGCATAACTGCTCGACGTGCTGCAAGCATGATTGTTTTACAATGGGGTTTGCTTTCTCAATTGCGGCAGCGATGACAATGACATTCATTGTGCATGTAGTTTGAATACTAATTGGAATATGGTTTTCTTTAAAAAAAGCTATTCAACCATTCTTTCCGTATTCTCTTTAGCTCTGAAATATTGGTACATTTAAAACTTTTTTTAAAATCATTATTGCTTTTTACTTTTTTCGTAATAAATCTTCTTTGAAGTGTTTTAATGAGTAAATTAAGGCCTGCGCTCTGAATTTGAGAGTCTGTACTCTAGATCTATTGTATGCCTTCTATAGACGAAAAACTAGATAGACAAAGCGCCGGTGTTTAAGTATTTTTTAATTAGGAGCGCCCTAACCTGATTGTTGCCAGTTTTTACGTAATAAGATAATAATTCTTTTTTTAAGTTATTGATATTGATTATCGCAGATCGGATAGAGTTTGACAAATTTTTATTATAATCATTTACATTTAGATGGACTAGATTTAGATTTAGATTTAGTTGAATTACTGGTGTTGATTAACATTTATGGTAAAGTACGTAATTGCCGTAAATAAAAGATAAAAACCTATTTCAATTCCATAGTAATCAACTATCATTCTTCTGAAACCTTTTTGCTTAAATTTAAAAACTTCTGTGCCCTTGAAAACTTCCTCACTTAAGCAATGTTAGCCTCCGAGAATCTTAGTAAGTAGGAAGTACATCCGCTAGTCTCAATGATTGAACAGTTTTATTGCATTTTCATCTCAATTCCCTTCGTGATTGGAAGAAACGCTTTAAGAAAACATTTCACGGTCTCATTTCCGGCCTGCAACAACAATGACGCCGACGTACGTTTAATAGCGATTCTCCGTTTGCCAGGTGCAGTTAATTTCCCGTTCGTCGATAAGCTGTTTTACGGCCGGTGCACCAGCGGTGACCCGTGGAAAATGGTAGACTAAAAACGCGCCAAAGTGAAGTATATTAAACGGGGATTTTTTTGTTTGTTTTTATTACTCAACAAAAACTATTCTTCTGGCTTACTTCGCTCAGATTGTTCTATAACAAAGAAAAAATAAATGGGACATCTTTAGTGATTGAGAGCTGTAAGGTATATGGTTTATCTCCCTGTTTATTATCGCACGTTCGCAGAAGATGACCAATTTGCGCCGAACTGCATCGACGCTTCGTTCAATTTATTCCGTTTGGCCTCGTTTTCACGCGTTGTTAAGCGACGTTTGCCCCCGTTAGCTAATGAAGGAGAGATGATGAAGTTAGCAACTGGCTCGTTGCCGCCCTTGACTCGGAACACATTCGCGTCCTTTCGAATGCAATCTGCACGGTCAAAGATCTGACGGATGTGATCCAGTTTCGGCCAAACGCTACTAAGATGATATGCATAAATAATGGATCCAACGATGAGGGTAGGATATCTTTCCCGAACCGGGCTAACGATAACGGCTTATGACGAGAGTTTGATTGCCCTTTACGCTTCCCAACCTAATTGATCCCGATAGTCATCATCGTCCACTTAGTGGTTCCGCAGAACCCAGATTGTCGAACTGTCATGGTATCATCGTCCGTCAAGTGGTGGCAATTTCTCAAAAACAAGGAACCCCTACGAGGCAAACTACGATGCACTCTCATGCTTATGCCTTCCGAACGCGATTGAAGGCTACTATATACAACATTTCACGTAACGCTTTCGTTCACCATCCGTTCGGTCCCTTTCGCAATTGACCGCAAACGTGCGACTGAGGGTGTTTCACCGAAATTCATCATCCTTTATTACTTGCATAATTTGATGGACAGCACGTCCTGGACCCAAGATGCAAGATCAGCATCGTACGCCGTCCCCGTCCGACAGAAGGTACCCATTAACAGTATCTTAGTCTACTGTGACAACACTGTCAAGTGAAATAGAAAAAGGAAATTTGTCGAAAAAAGACGCTCCAAAATGAAATGTGAAAATAATCACATTCGCTTCCGGTAAACGGACGGCAAACGGTGCTGAGCGCTCGTGCAGTTATGGTGAGTGTTTTTTAATGTCCCTTTCAGCTGTTGGTGTTTGTACTGTGGGGATGTGATGTTTCGCACCCCGGTACGATCGATGGACAAAGGATGGCGTGACAATTGCATTACATCGCCCTCGTGCGATCCTTTGAAGTGTGCGTATGTGTATTGTGAGCATCGGTCGTTGGGGATGGCGTACGGTGGACAGTGGATTCACGCCGTCATTGTTGTACCGTTTGTCGGTGCCGTTGTTATCAAGTTGAAGTTATGCAAAATGTACGTCGATGCGTTCAACGCACATGATTTCGTTCAAAGACACTAGAAGATGATTATGCTAGGAATAAAAGCTCAAATTATTTGTTGTTTGCAACAAACTACTGAGATTAAAATGCTATAATTTAGTCTTACAAACTGTGCGGCTGAATTGAATTGCATTTATGTATGACTAATAAAAGCATGATCTCATTAAAAATGTCAGAAAATAAACGGAATGTGACGAAAAATCATCCAATTAGTGTGGAAGAATCCAAACAGAATAGTATAACTTCCCCTTCAATGCTAGGATTGTTTTTTTTACTGACACATATTAAACATTAACTTGAGCTAAATACTAATTACCAAAATGGTTTCTAAAATCTTGCACTAATCAACCCAAACTCTGCCTTATATGCATATAAACTGAACATTTTTAAAAAAATGTGTTGATCACATGGACTTGCTATGTACTTTAAGCTAAAAAGTACATTAAAAATCTATCCCAATAGATTTAATTAATCAATCTTCGAATGACAAATAAAGCAAGGTATGCAACGTAGTATATTGAAATTGAATGACCAAACATTAAACTTTGGTTACATAACCTTGAATCAATCGTTTTGTTTCATATTGAAAGGTTTCAAAAGACCCATTTTCATTTTTAAAAAATCTCTTCCTTATGATTCTTTTGCTCTTCATGTGTACTAAAGAATTGATAAAATAATGTTTTTTTTTTTATTCACACATCATGCACTAGCGATCAACGTACAATACCCGATTTCAATCATACAGTATGTCGTGCAGCATAAGCTTTATCTGCACAAGCAATACACTTCCGGCTTACAACGCGGAGCTTACTGCGGTTGCGTGTTCAATCGAACGAAAAATAAAATACAATTTATATCTCAATCGACCATAACCACGCAGCACCGGCATTGGGGTTTCATTTAATCGGACCGCAAGAATCTGCGTGTTGTTGTTTGTTTGCCGTTGTTGCTACCGTCGTTCGCTTCTTCCTGTCGCGATTATGCAAAGAATGCAATCGTAACCCAAAAATCCACTGCCCAGATACAAAAAAAAAAAATATAAATCATATCCAAACACAAACCCGTTGTTGGCTGGTCGGTAGCACAGTTTTGTTCAGGCTCTCATCCTCAACACACCAAACGCCATTCCAAACCATCCAAACATTCATGATGATAACTGACGGACGTGATTTTTGCGTTTGTCAGCGATGTGTTCATTTCGGAGGTTTTGACTACCAAACTGATATCCGAAGCCGCACGTGCACGCGCACCCACCGTACCGGAACGGACGCGTAAGTGCTTGTGTGCTGCCACTGCTCCCCCCCACTCCCCGTCCCAAGCCACTGGCATACCGGATCGAAATGACAATACTCATCCGAGGGGTGTGAGTGGTGCAGAATGAGCGAAAGCGAGGGCGAACTGGGAAAAATGCCAGAAATGATGTACGTATTTTTCATACGGTACGTTCGTCCCGGATGCTGCTCTCGGCCGAACACGATCGAAAGCGGAGTTTGGTTGCTGGAGGTGCCCCATTTGTTTGAAAAGTGTCGTTATGCGTCCCTTCTTCCCGTTCTGCTGCACCCTGTTCTGTCTCGGTAATGAGCCGCACGGCGAGAAGATTGGTGTGAAGGCATGCTAATAATACACCAACAAAAAATCGACATATGAGTCGGCGGGGCCAGCGGGGCGAACGTGATAGCAAATAAAAAAAAGAAAAGAAAAAAGAAAGAGAATGAACAAGGCTCGCAGGACAACGGCATCGAGACAAACCGTACCCAAACGGAGCATTGTGGACGTACAAAGGGGCGACGTGCTGAAGGAAGGAAAAAAAAGGCACCTTCCGCAAGTGGAAAAACGCGTACTCAATGGCGTACACACATACACACAAAGCGTGTTGTTTGCCAATGTGACATGAAGAATTAGACTGCGACTGCGGTGCGGGAAGGAATCAACGCTACGGAGAACACACACCAAAAAAAAAAAATACTCAAAAAGTTAATATCAGCATTTTTAGATGGTTGTAGGTGGAATCACAGCGGGAAGACATCATAATATTTGTCTTTTTGTTACGGGATCGTCGCGATGGCCGAGCACCACCTACGGTTGCTGGCAACTTTCTGATGGGCTGCTTGGATTTGGCCACCCCGTGACCGAAGGTGGCAAGGTATGGAATCCAGACCAAATACCAGACGCATCATCATCATCATCGTTAGGCCAATCCTAGTGCGGTGCGGCGTTCAAGTGGAATGAGATCATGTACGGTGGGAATGAAGTGTGCCTTTAATTGGATCGAGATTGTTTTTCACGCGCTGGAAGAGTTTTTTTCTCAGTGAAAAATGACTGGTGGTAGAATGCTCTAATTGAGACAATCGTTGATGGCACAGAATGAACGATACTAAGCCAGGATGAAAGCGAGAAAAAATTTGACATCGTTCACAATTTGTGCACAATTAACGAAGCAACCATTACCACCTTGTGGCGTGTTAAATTCATTAAATTTTATGTTTCACCCCTGCATTTGCGGTTACTGTGTGATCCGCATCCTTATCGCCCAAACGCTCTCGCCCCGACAAGAGCATGCTTTAAAACGGATGGAAAGAAAAAAGGACAAATAAAGTGGGGGAAAAAAATCCCCACTCACGAACCTGAGTACGACGGCTTGAAAGATTCTTCCGTGAACGATAAAATTAGCTCCTTAGGGCGGTAATCTGGTGCTTCACGGTGGCGTACGGATTATGAGCCCGTGGCGTATGTGGGAGCTGTAATTTTTAACGACCGTTCCATCATCCCGTGTTATCGATGTGTGGCGTGAAGTTGAAACCGGGAGATCATAAACGATGGTGAACTGCAGCGCAACCTAAACTGAGCTACAAGGACAATATGTCGAGGGATGTTGGAAATTGATTCTCATGCAGGGCGACGCTCGAATGTGTGGGGTTTATTAATTTTTCCACCCGCTTCGTAAGCGTGCGCAAGACGTGCGCAATTGTGCGCTATCGAGGAACCGTTAGTCCCCCAGCAAAGGACACATTAAAAGCGGTCCGTGCAGAGGGGAAATGAAATTGATCCTCCCGAATGTTCGCCTCAATATTGGCAGTTTAATCGACTTCTTACGTTGAGATGCGATTATTTCATATCTGGGAGAATTATGTTGTGATTGGTTTGTCGGGAAAATATTTAGATTTCGAGCGAAAAGCAAAAGTAATTGATTTTTGATAACCGAATTGCGATAGTATATTCGCGCTCATTCACGGCGTTTGATGATCGGTTTATAAATCAATCTATTGTAAATGCCACGTGTATACTTTTCGAGCACAAAATGACAAGATTAGGAGTTTTTTTTTTGTTTAGCTCATTGTATCGTGATTCAGTTGTTTCAGGTGAATCGGCTAGCTAGCGGTATTAACGAGAGATTAAATTGAAACAACAGCTTCAATGTAGCCTGGTAGAGGGTAGTGAAGAAATTCGTACGATATTCACTGCTCAATTCTTCTTCAAACATCACATTACCAACGAGATTAACCCCGGTAGGAGCATTTTTTTTTGGCTCTATACTATACTAACCATAAAGCGCACCTAGTTCGGATAAGTGTGGGGCCCATTGTGGTATTAGTTTACTCCCACCCAAAAAGCGCGCGTCAATCACCGGGCGCCTCCATGTACGTCGGAGCGCCTGGATGCATAAGCGCGTCTAATCAGGTCATAGTCACGCATAGACGGTTCCGCCATTCGCGATGCGATTGCGCCCAAAATGCGAACAATAAAATACGCCATTGAGTACACGCTGTTACCCGTCACGCACGCACACACCAACACGGCCAGGATACGCTCGGATTATTTGCGGAATGATAAATAATGCCAGATAATAGCTATTGTTGTTGGCGATTTGACGCTTTGCGATGTGTTTGGCTTTTCCGATCACGCTTCGCACCGTTCGGCCGCTGGACGTGTGGCCACCACGTTCGACCGCCCGGCCGACCGCACCGTCGTTCCTTCCCCTTTCGGTGTTTCGTTGATTCGTTTTGATGGAGGATGATTTCATTTCGCCACTACGATACAATCATAATACCACGGTGGTGAACCGATGAGTACAAAACATTTACCAGCTCACGATATTGGCGGTACTGGTGACGAAGTTTGGTGGCGTGAACGATGTGTTTCAGTTTTCCATCATCACTCTAGATTTAGCAGGATTTTCCGCCGTCGTACCCGGTGCGGTTGTTGATCTCGCAAAATCCCTCCTTGTCGCCACAATGAAACACCAGTAGAACACAATTTTACCTCAACGTGCAACTTGAGCGGTGGTTCGCACCCTTTGGCGAAAGGACGTTTTGTAGGACGATGACGCAAACAATGATTGTAATTAATCAATTATGAACTGCGAAGGTTTCGCACCGTCAACAACTTAAGAAGGGTCAGCCCTAGTTTGGAGCAGTGAAATTGAACTCTTCTAATTTTAACAATACCCTGTTAGCAAACACGAAACCTGAGTAGTGAATAGATGGTACATTTAGGTACTCGTAATTGTAACGATTGAATTTTCCGTTTTTGTTTAGCTTTTCCTCGATGATATTAGTTTAACTTTTCGTTATGATACATGAAATAATTATCAAAGATTCATTTCGTAGAGATTTAAACGTATTTTAAGTAGAATGCACACTTCAAACCAACCACAATTATCCATATAAAATGCTGACAGACACACCATGGTAAACTCAAAACACGCTTATACTTTTGTAAAAGATTGGCACAAAAAATGGTAGCAATACGATCAGGCCGTAACTTTTTTAAATAAATAAAATTAAAATTAAAATGGAAAGAGCAAAAATCTTAATAATAACAAAATAGGATAAATACATAACAATAATTTCCATTTCATGATTTTCCACACACACAATGTAATATGAACATCACAATGGGGTCAAAGGACACCCATTTTCAAAGGAACTTCAAAGTAACCGGGTTGGGACATTAGTTTGTTTACATTTTGAGGGAACGTCGAAATTTTATCGTGCTTGACACTTACGATTTTATCGTTCTAGTGAGAGGTCAATTATTTTATTTGTATTTTTTAGAAATGTCGAGAATATAACAAGAAAATTGTCTCAGAATTGATAGTGAAAACCATTTTATATTTTTCATTATTATTAAATTTTTCATATTATGTTTGAGTTTGCTTTTATATATATATTTTTTTGTTACCATACAGCATGTACAAAAATGCAAATTATCGCAACAACTATAAATTACAAATGATCAACACTACAACCATAATTGTAACACTTTTGTTTTTTTTTTGCCGAGTGCAGAAATCAACTATACTAAGAATAATGAATGTAAGTCATCCTAGTACTATGCAGGCTGGTAGAATGACAGATATTATATTAGCTAAACTAGTTACAGTAAGTTTCACCGTTACTTGCTTATTGTTTTCGATGTCAACAGCACTCGTAGCGACTGATTCAACAGTTTTCGTTCCGGGCACATAATCGTTCCAACCACACCCATCCTATAATGCTTCACTTCAGCGACGTCTACTTATTATGCTTCGGACAACGCCATTCAGTGCGAACCGGCAGTTAAACGGTGGTGACAGACAAACCAAGTGGCGGCAAATACACTGCGTCAATTAGTCACACAATTTGTTTGCTAATTGTTTTTTTTTTGCTTTTCTTGTATGTCGAAGCAGGACTGTTTACGGAACAGAACTGAAATTGAACTTTGCCTCGAGTTTTTTTTCTTCTTTCACTGCGAGCATCGGAGGACAAAAAATAAGCCGTTGACTCAAACAATGATAACAGCAGCGCTGTTTCTTTGCTTCTTTCTGCGTGCATGGGATGGGACTGTTTGAAACATGAAACGAACCGCTTGCACGGTGTGGTTTTTGCTCTCCATTTTCATTAAGCCAACGTTAAGAAGAGTGCGTACAAAAACCGACAAAAATAAATTCTCCACCAGCTAGCTCCGGCCGTGCATATCAATCAGCGCTGTTTAAGCTTTGCTGCATTGGCTGCGTCCATCATGTTTTCTACGTGCGTACGTTACCTCGGCGCTTCGTTTATAAAATCAAACACTGATGGAGCAAAGCATGAAAAAGAATGAATTGTATTCAAATTAAACCTATCCCGTAAATACTGCGAAATTCGTCAAAAAATGTAAGATGCACGAGCGAGGAAAGATTTCATCAGACAAATGACTCTGGGGTTAATTCTACGAAAAGACTTATCTGGATTAAAACAGCCTCTTTGACTCTAGCAGGAGTACACTGGCCAATATTGCACAGGTTGTGTTTTGTTGCTTTATATTTAAAAAGTACAAATAATTTTTAAAATTAATCGCTCTTCTCGTCCGTATGTTACTGTATTGGATATAACCATAAAGACTTATATGTACTATGTTTTTTGTACTTATGAATAAAACTTTAATCGTACTGTGGTTGCAAGACGTGTGACTTTTCCCGTAAACTCCTGTTTTTTCACCGATTTATCCACTGTTTTTAATTATGCTAATGTGATTTATCTACCCTACTGCAATGCTGTTCTCAAACATTTTCTTATAGTCTTTTTTTTTTGTTGCTAAATCCAAGCTACTCACAGCAGTACATTATTAGCCATGAAAGTATCAGCAGGATTAGTGAAGCTATTTCTGGCCGCAGGAGATGTGCCGAACCGAAAGACACGAAAGCGGAAAGAAAAAGCGAAAACCGGGCGCTTGGCCTGAACTCGAAGTAATATTGAAAGGATTATCAATCGGCGCAAGTAAAAGTAAAACATCGATTGGACATTAAAAAAGGGGATAGTGGAGTGGAATCGATTTTACTGTGCCCGCGATAGTAATCGATACGGTGGCAGCAAGTAAAGCTGAAGTATCGATGGTGAATATGTTAGCATGCATGTTTTAGCTAGGTGCTGAATATGGAACGATGGGACGATAATGTTGACACTGCACAGAAGAAGTAGCAAACATTAGAACGCTGCGTTGCTATCTTTTATCAGCGTTGAATTGTTTGACCAAATCTATCAACCACAATTACTATTATCATAATTTATTTTCCAAACTTGGTGGCAGAATTGCAAATAAATTTTTAAAATGCATTTTTTTTTCGTTGACGGCTGTGTTGTGTTTTTAAAGAGTTTGTGTCATATGATTCCTTAGGTTAGCTTAATGAATGGTCGTATAGAAGATTATAATCTTAAAAATCCACTCGACATGAATCACCCGTTAAGTAAAACTCTCCAGTTAAAACTAGTAACGACACTTGGCACAACAATAATTAAAGTGTCCGCTTATCATTCATCCAACAACCAAGTAATCATGACCATCACGCCAACGGTCACCCAGTCACTGAGTCATATGTCGGACACAATTGGGCCTTCACTTCGGGCGGAAGTAGATAAAGCGAATCTTCAACCGTCCAACGAAATCAGATCAGAAATCAGCAACTGTGAGACAGATGCAAGCTTCTTCATTACACCTGCTTCACTTTCCTGTCGTGAACTTTGTTGTTGTTGACACGAGGTTGCCTCCTTTGGTGGTATCTTTTCGAAGCAGATAAGATAATGAAACCGACGGTTCGTACGGTGTGCTGAGATTTTTGCATTATAAATAGTCTAATTGCTCTTCGATTGTGCTACCAAACCCGTCACGGAACAAGGCCCGAAGCCAGCTGCAAGCGGTTGTCTGTTTGCTGCCAAGTTTTCCGCGTGTTTCGCACTCTTTACAAAGTTCTACCCACCGTCGGTGCATAGAAGCTGCAGTTGCAACCATGAAAGGAGTCGCTGTGATTGCCGCCGTGCTGCTGTTTGCGTGCCTGGTCGCCAGCCAGAGTAACAATTACTTCTGGGGCGTAAGGGATCCGCGTGACGTGCTGCTTAACCGCACGATTGCCGTCCGCTCCGGTACGATTCTGCAGGTGAAATCGATTGATCTCGTGTATCCGGTGAAGGTGAGTTTGGCGTGTGTTTGGCTCGACGCGCGCTTCAGCTTCCGGCTAATATTTCGATCTCACCTCCAACCATTTTCGACACCGTCCGATAGGGTCAACAGGGCCGCAACATCAGCGCCATCAGTGTGGTCGACCAGTACATCAATGGCAAAGGAGGCTACGCTAGTTTGTATGCCGGCGGTGTCGGCTTCAACTACACGACAATTCACCTGAAATCACAGCGAGGCCAAGGCTATAACTTCATCGTGGAAATTTACGGTCGATAAACGCCATTGTAGCGGTGTTAATGAGAAAATAACCCGCAGCAGATAACAGGGTGGAAGATAACAATTTGCGCGCCTGTAACAAAATGATCGAATGTAATCAATTTCCAGTTCAAGGTGCCAGGTGTCCTGTGTATGTGCATGTTTCTGTTGATGAAATTTATGTGGGTGACAATTATCGAAACGAAATGAAAGCTGGCTTTTGATCGAAGCAAACAAATTTGGGTCTCCTCTGTTGTTCTGGGAACGCTAGTGTCATAATTATTTCAAATAAAATAGCTTTATGACAACAATCATTTGTACATATTTGCTTAATGATTGCTGTAAGAAACGCTTAATTCTTTCTCCACCAAAACAAAGCATTTAACTTTCGGTATGCTTGAATATGAATTTTGAAAATAAAGGTTTCAAAAGTCCTCAATATCGAACTTTTTATATAAAGTAGTTTAAAATTAAATACATATTATATTAACCAATATAACGAGATCAATAAAAGGCCAATTTTTACTCTGTTTATAGTTCGTGCCGTATGCTACCCGGAACGATTCTAGGTGCATTTTTGCAATCAACTAGTTTTTATATCAACTATTTTCTTTTTTCCTTATTTTATACTTTTCCCCGCCAAAAAAAAAATAGATAGTCAGCTTGGTCAGGCATAAACAGTTTGCAAAACCTGAATAAAAATGAAATTATTCCATCACAAATTGCTTATAAATTGGTCAGAAGGCAAACAAGGCGGTAAAATAAAACCTCATTCGAATAACCCATCGTTATCATGGCGTAAGGATTCTGTTGTTACGCAAAACGAATGAATCGTAATCGTGCAAAGTTTGGCTGTTTTTGCAATATTTGTCAATGCTCTCGTGCCAAACTTTTCAGCTTTGGAGTTTAGCTTATGGAAAACAACACCAGAAATCATGCGCGTTCGTTGTTCCATTTAGTCAATCTACAGAAGCCTCTCAATAAGTATACGTTATTCTTGTCCTAAGGAACAATCGAACAATTAAACATGAATTGTTCTCTTCTCTCTCTTTCTTTCCCATGCGAATGTGAGCAAATCCGAGGAAATCTATTTAAAATTGCGCCTTATGAAATTGCGCACAGCAGTCTTGTGTCGTCTATGTCAGTAATGAAGGACTATTTTTCCTCTGTTTGCAGCTATATCGATTTGCAGCTTCCCAAACCAGCTTCGGCACTCTTCCGACACCAGATTGAAACTAGAGCCATCCCCATCCCGAACAAAATGCGCAGCTACACGTGGGTACTGGCGCTGATCGCGTACATTACGCTGTCCCTCTGCCTATCGGTCGGATGGTCACTGCCGGCGGGTGGGGCCGGTGGTTCGACCGGCGGCAGTAACAGCGGCAACGATCTCGACATGGACGACCGTGTGTCGGGCCAGGGTGAAATCTCGACATCCCAGTTCCAGCACATGCTGGCCGTCCGCTCCCCGAAGTACAACTTCGGTCTTGGCAAACGGCGCTACATCATCGAGGACGTGCCCGGTGCAAAGCGGTTGCCTCATTACAACTTTGGGCTCGGCAAGCGCGGGAGGTTAGGAGAATGAATTGTGGAGAGCAGGCGGAATGATCGCATGGTTCTACTTGTTTTTTTTCTCTCTCTCTCACGCAGTCCCACCGGTGGTAACGATTACGAGTACGATGGGCTGATGGGTAATCAGCTCGTTTGGAATGATAACGATTACACCAATCTGATCACGAAGGATGGCCAGTTCGATTATGACGCGGAGAAGGAGAAGGATGCCGCCAAACGTGCTGCCTCCGGTAATGGGGCTGGTGGTAAGTAATTCGATTTTTTTGTTTTGCTGTCCAGGGAGTAGTTGTCAAAAAATAGGGTTAAAAAAACAATAACTAGATTAAGATTAAAAAAAATAGTCGGTTCAGCCTTAAGGCATTTTACAGTCCAACTTTTGTTGAAGAGAAGTTTGAAATGTCACTTTCCACGTACGTTCATACATATTTTCCCTGCTTATTTAGTAATTCCAACATTAAACAATCGAAAAAAAAAAAAAATTGAACTTTGTTATAATGATGAATTTCAACCCGTCCCCAGCTGCCTACCGGTACCATTTTGGGCTCGGTAAGAGGCGCACGTACGACTTCGGACTCGGCAAGCGCTACTTCGACGCGGAAGACTTCAACAAACGGCTTCCCAACCGGTACAACTTTGGACTCGGCAAGCGCTAATCGGAGACGCACACGACTGCACGCACACGCACACCGACCCCGCATCCGGTGCCGTGCGGCTGATCCGAGAAGACCACAAACTATGGACGATCGAGCTAAAAGCAAAAAAAAAAACAAACAAAAAAAAAACAAACAAAAGAATCCGAGAGGAATGCAACAGTGCACGTGTGATTGGAAATGAATGCCCCCGCTTCCCGTTTGCTCCAGGCACCAATGCAGCGTAGACCAACCGATGGAAAACCATCCTCTCTCGATGGCATGTGGCGCTTCTCTCCGTGACTGACCGCAACCGCTGTGTAAAATATTTATATAAAAA